>JAKCPI010013796.1:0-73028 GCA_023213315.1 Euborellia annulipes
TGTGTGACAGCCTATCCATGTTGGGCGTCTCTGTCGCATCTGACCTGTCTTGGAATGAACACATCTCCTCAGTGGCGAAATCTGCAGCAAGGAAGATTGACTTCTTATTCAGGTCCAAGCGATTTTTACAAACCCTCACACCTTCTCACCATCTACAAGGCCCAAATCCGCCCCTGTCTCGAATACGGCTCTCATCTGTGGAGAGGAGCCTCAAAATATTCTCTTGCTACCCTTGATGCAATTCAGAAACGAGCCGTCAGGCTAATTGACGATTCTACCCTCACCGACTCCCCTCGACTCGCTGGCTCACCGAAGAGATGTCTCTGCCCTTTCCCTTTTCTATAGATACTATCACGGCAGGTGCTCTGATGAGATAAAATCAATAATTCCCCCAAAGCATGCTTTGCACGTAGCACACGTTTTGCCGACTCCCAACACTCTTTCGCGGTCAAATTGGAAAAGTGCCGGACCACTTCATTCGCGAATACATATATCCCCATGACTTCAAGGAACTGGAACTCTCTCCCAGCCTCTATCTTTCCCAGCACCTATGATCTTCAAACCTTCAAAACCAGGGTGCATAGACACCTACGTCTACACCCTCTCACTTAATCAACTTTCCCTTCTCTTCGGTAATGCAAGGGTCTTTCGAGATCCATAGGGGCTACATCTTTACTGGTGCACCCCTTCTTGCATTCGATTGCATTAAAAAAAAAAAAAAAAGTTGCCATCTTCACTTTTTTTTTTTTTTTTGAACTTTTCTAGAAAACTGTTTAAATCAATTTTTTTTATATTATTATTATTGAAAAGCTCAGGAATTAGAAACATTGAGAAATTTGAACCAATGAGTGAATATTGATGAGGCAGTCCAAAATTCAAAAAAAAAAAGAAGATAATTTAAGCTATCTTTTTATTGAAAGTTTTTGTAGCATAATTTTTATATATTGAACGAGACAATAAAAGAGTGTGTCTCTGCTGAATTATAAATTTTTATTTATAACGAGACTATAGTTTCGAGGGGTTTGCCCTCTTCATCAGTCTATTACAATTGATTCACAGGAATTAATGTATGAATGGAAAGCGAAAATTTCCACGTGAATGAGTTAAGAATTGTGACTTATACTTATTTTATTTTTGGCTGTAGGTGGCGTTAATGGGGTTTTTATTTGTGCGGCTATTTTTATGTCATCATATAATAATTCACCAAAAGAATTCTTAAATCGAAAAACAGAAATTTCCGAAAGCCTTATCTTAAAAAATAGCCGCGCAAATAAAAACTCCATTAACGCCACTTACAGCCAAAAAATAATACAAGTATAAATAACTTATGAGGAGAATTTTCTAGGTTAGGTTTAACAAAAGGAAATATTAAAACAAATGTATGTTTATTTGAGTTTGATTGACTCGATATATATTTCGGGTTATTAGCCCATCTTCAGGAGTTCAAATAAAAACTGAATACAAATTTGTAAAAACGTTTAACAAGTAAAATTTTTGAGAGAGAAGAGAAAAAAAATTTTACTTGTTAAACGTTTTTACAAATTTGTATTCAGTTTTTATTTGAACTCCTGAAGATGGGCTAATAACCCGAAATATATATCGAGTGAATCAAACTCAAATAAACATACATTTGTTTTAATATTTCCTTTTTTGTGAAACCTAACCTAGAAAATTCTCCTCATAAGTTATTTATAATGTTTCACCTAGAACCGACACCTAAATCCTTAAAAATTACAAGTATAAGTGACAATTCTTAACTCACCCACGTGGAAATTTTCCCTTTCCATTCAATACATTAATTCCTGTGAATCAATTATAATAGACTGATGAAGAGGGCAAAGCCCTATTTTAAGTCGATTCTTGCACGTTTTCAGTAGAGATTGCCATTAATAGTCAAAACATAAAAAATGGTATGCAATAAGGTTATTCCTCTAGTATTAGATAAGAATCGATCGTTTTTTTTTTGATTTTAAGTCGATTCCTCCATGTCTTCAGCAATGGTTACCAATAATAATCGAAGGGTCAAAAATCTAATGTAGAATTGTTATTCCTCAAGTATTAGATGAGAATCGATGGCTATTTTTGATTTTAAGTCGATTCCTCCATGTCTTCAGCAATGGTTACCAATAATAACCGAAATGTCAAAAATCCAATGTAGAATGGTTATTCCTCGACTATTAAATGAGAATCGATCATTATTTTTGAATTAAAGTCAACATGAACTGCAAATTGCAAGTGATATCTGATTAATAATAAAGGAATAAACATATTAATATTTCAAATGAATTTGGATAAAGTTTAGCAACGATCCGTTGCAGTTTATTTTATATTCAAATCGGCTCGAAATTTATTGCTATATACCCTATATTTGTCAATGTTGTGTCACTTCACGGGCGACTTCCAGAGCCATTACTGTCGATCGGTCGACCAGGTCTACGACTTGGTTCCAAGCCACCAGGTGATGAAAATTCAAATACTTCGGTCCGTTAGCGTTTCAAAAGTAAATCTTATTGCAGAACATCTCAAAGTGGAATATATTCCTCAGGGCCGGATAAAGGGCGATTGGAGCGATTGGGCCCAATCGGGCCCCCCATTTGAAAGGGCCCCGCGTTACCATCAAAATGAACAAAAAAAATTTGGAAATTTAAAGCAAATTGCTTTTGACGATAATGGATAAATTATGAATTATTCAAATAATTAAAAATATATTTATTTTAAGTTCGCATTGCTGGATGAATTTCAAAATATGGAAAAAGAAGTACTTCAAAAACATGCAGCTGAATTAGAAATTTCTCTAACAGATTCTAAGTTAACAGAAAATGATGTACCAAAGGTGAAAGAAGCTGATATAGACGGAAAAATGTTAGTTGAAGAAATGGAAGCTTTGAAATCTAATTTTTCCTTCAGAATTTTTTGAAAATCCGTTTAAAATGTTCAAATTTTTATCGGATAATGATAGAGCAACGGCATTTCCAAACTTGTTTATTGCTCTCCGAATATTCTTAACAATTCCAGTAAGCGTTGCTTCTGGAGAGAGATCATTTTCCAGGCTAAAACTAATAAAAAACTATCTGAGATCGACAATGAATCAGGATAGATTAAATAGTTTAGCAATTATGTCGATTGAAAGTGAAGACGCAAGGAAATTAGATTTTCAAACAATTTTAGAAGAATTTACAGAACAAAAACTTAGAAATATGTAAATTATGTATTCATATTCGGTGATGTAAATTTATATTCAATTAAATGTTTTTGTATTTTGAACATTTTTATTTTT
Organism: Euborellia annulipes; assembly: GCA_023213315.1. NCBI lineage: Eukaryota > Metazoa > Arthropoda > Insecta > Dermaptera > Anisolabididae > Euborellia > Euborellia annulipes. The sequence continues at coordinate 3,278 of JAKCPI010013796.1, forward strand.
TAATTTATGTAGAAGTTTACCTATCTGATGATCCATGACATTTGATATATTTATATATATATATATATTTACTACAATTCTCATCTGTCTGATTCTTTGGGGGAATCGAAACAGATGAATTTTGTTCAGTTTTTCAATAATAAATTTTATTTAGAATGTTTATATGTTAACATTTAAATGAAAGCGAAAGTTAAAACTTTTATCCGGTCACTGCCCTATTTTGGTGCACTTGGGACCAGACTCGTTTTGATAGTGAACCAAGAGTTGAAAAAAAGATACAGGACCCAGCCGGGTATGATCCGACATCTTCTGCGTTAAGCCCGCAAATGCCTTCTCCATTTAGGCGATGGATCCCCTGACTAAATGTTACATATATATACTGAATTTGAATTTTATTTAAATATTTAATATATAGAGAGGGCCCCGCAAAAAAAATCCAATCGGGCCCCGCACCTATTCGATCCGGGCCTGATATTACTTAAAAAATAAAGGATGTTTTTTATTTGTATTTTAAAAATAAAACTTGATGTCACAAAAATTTCCAGAAGGCTTGAGGGAAGAGCGTAATGGTAGAGTATTCACCTGAGTCACTGGGAAAACGAGGGAGAGAGAGAAGGGTCGTATGAGGCGGAGGTGAGGGTCGCTCGAGAGGCTTCACTCTTTCCATCACCCGATGATTCGAATAGTTCATCAGTAGCGTCTATTCAATTTGCATTCTCTCCCTAAGCATCTATTCAGAATGTTTTTAACTGAATGATTGCAGCCAAAGAAGTGGAGGGTCGGAGGTGTGATTATATATTTTTCTACAAGGGAGTCGAATAGAATTGAAAGCACTGACCTTCTATTTTGAGACGCTCTAGAAACTCTATTTACTCTGGATTAATAAATACATTTCAATCACGAAATACATGAATGAATTTATTAATTTTATAAAATAAAATTTAAAAAAGATACTGAGATGAACACACTACGTGACTTTAGCATGCAACCGCACCCATCATAATCACGAAAAACAGCGGCGTTAGTAAATGTACCTATTCATATTAAACGAATAAAAATTATATATCGTCGCCTTAGAGTATAAACATGCTAACTCAGAACAAGGACATTTCACAGACCAGAGAAAAATCAAACAAATTTTTCATATTTTTAACCGACTTCAAAAAAGGAGGAGGTCTCAATTCGACTGAATTTTTTTTTTTTGTGTCTATGTTACCTGATATCTTCGCCAATTGTGAACCGATTTCAATAATTTTTTTTTGCATTGGGTTCAGTCTAGTACCCGATTGGTCCCATTTTTTTTTTCATTGGTATTGGACCTTTTTTGTTATGTTTGTTCAGGCATAACTTCTTTGTTTATTAGCCGATTTGAATTATTCTTTCTGCGTTTGGATCAGTATAGCTCCTAGGATAGTCAAAAGATACCTAACTATATAATTAAAGTTTTGAGCATCTTTTTTTTGAAAATAGTTGGTAGTTTTTTCAAAAAATCAGCTCGGGTTCAGATTAACCAAGATGTATTTTAAAAGAGAAAGAATTCAATCAATCTTTTTCGGACAAATTCTAAGATTTTAGTAGAAATATTATTAAATTGCGATATCAGAGGGGATTCATCCCCCCAGGAGTCGAACCTGAGAACTAACACGCTATCCGGGCAGTCAGCTCACACCCTCGAGACAAAAACCTCTCTCTGAATCGCAATATATGATATAAGCACAGAAATTTTTTACTCCATTCTTCTAGAACGGAAATTAAAAAATTTAGCTTAAAATGAAAAAAAGTTTTTCATACAAGTCCTCTTATTTAAATGTATAATTAAAGTTTTGAGCATCTTTTTTTTGAAAATAGTTGGTAGTTTTTTCAAAAAATCAGCTCGGGTTCAGATTAACCAAGATGTATTTTAAAAGAGAAAGAATTCAATCAATCTTTTTCGGACAAATTCTAAGATTTTAGTAGAAATATGGGGGGATGAATCCCCTCTGATATCGCAATTTAATAATATTTCTACTAAAATCTTAGAATTTGTCCGAAAAAGATTGATTGAATTCTTTCTTTTAAATATTAACTATTTATTTATTTATTTTATGTATGTTCAGTGAGAACTTTTTGCCACGTGGACCGATTTCGATGATTCTTTTTTTTATTGGAAAGGGGGTACCTGGTCCCATATTAATTTGGTTAAGTTCTGATGATATGATCAATGACGCAATAACGTAAATCTCTCTTCTTATGAGCAAATAATCAAAATTATAATAAATAAAATCTTTTATAAAAAACAATCTTAAAACATTAATTTAAAACTCTCAAACATTTCGAGAGAATTTCTATATTTATGAATTGAATTTTATTATCAAAGCCGGACGGTGGGGAGACCCATCGCCTTGATTTGGGGGAAAAGGGAATGTGAAATATTTGGGGGGAGGGGGGTTTTATCTAATTAGATTTTCCTCTTTTTAAAAAAAAGCCAAAAAAGGAGAAGGGGCACCCGTTGGGGGGGGGGAAACCTCCCGAAGCAAAAAAAAAAATTATTAATTAAATTATTATTAAATAATAGTTGTTGTAATAATTTTTATAAAAAAAAAAAAAAAAAATATAAAAGCCGGACGCTTTCTCTTACGAGATGCATGCAAGGTATTATATTTAGTCACTATAAATAACATCAAAAAGAGAAAAATAAAAATAATTTTTATAAAAAAAAACCGACATCAAAAAATTAAATTCAACAAATAAAATAATAATAACTCAAAAATAAAATAAAATGCACTTAAGATAATTATTTTATACCTTTTAGTGCATTTTATTTTATTTTTGAGTTATTATTATTTTATTTATTGCATTTAAGTTTTTTGAAGTCGGTTTTATTTTTTTTTTTTATATAAAATATTTTTCTACAACTTACGATCGTAATTTTAAGTAGAAATTTTACTTGGACGATGCTGCATCTCTTTTTTTTCGAACGGTATTAATATGTCAAATATAGTATATTAAAAAAAATGGATTTAGCACGTTTACATTCTAAGGCGACGATATAAAATATATATATTATTTTGAAAACGGCTTTAACGATTTTGGTAAAACAAACTTTATTAAAAACTTTCGAGGATAAGAAAACGTTCTGAATAGTTCTCTACCTTGGGAAGATTCATTTTAATTGTTTTTTTCTTAATTAAAGTAATAGTGAGTGTGTCAATAAAAATTCATAGATATACGTAACTGTACTTATGGGAGAATCGAAATTGTGTCCCTGATAAATTTCTGTCACTAGATGGAAGGGTGATTATTTATTTCATGACATCTAATTATTAATTCTATTTAAGTAACTCGAAGAGATGTCATTCCTATCAGGATTTTCGCCAATACTTAAAGTACCCTATTGGATGTTTTGACTAATATCTAGTCTAATCTAGACTAATATCAAGTCCAACCTTTTGGCTTACACGGGCCACATTTGAAGAAAAAAATTGTCTCGGACCGCGGATAAAATATTATAATTCTATTGATATTTGTTATTCAAAAAAGATAGTTAATAATGTAGAAATAAGAACTTTATTATTTTTTTAGCTCATAGTGAGCTTCTAATTTTACTTTTCGTAAATTTTATACTTGAAAATAGCTTCTCGTATATGTAAATACATACCTACATACTTACAAAAAGTGATATTATGTATTAGTATTTGTTTATATTTTTTCCTGGCTAGATAATTAATATAAAATAAAGAGACAATATTCAATTTTTCTTTCAGATCGGTATCTAATTGTTGTTCTAGAACATTCAATCAGAAAGTTTGCAAGTAGAAAATTTATTTCTAATGAAAATGGAGTCGAAAATAGACCAAAATGATGATTATTTTTTCGGAAATCTTGAAATCTAGTTCCAGATTCAAAATTTAAAATTAGCACTTTTATTTTTCGAAAACTTCACAGTAGATTTTCAGATTTCTTATTTTAGAGAAAAAAAATTATCAGGCCAAATTGTTGTGTGTTTTCCAGTATCTACATATAAATCTCAATGTTTTAAGGAATTTTATGACTTTATATTGGGCCACGGGTTGGACAGCCCTGGTTTAAATCGAATGGGATTAAAGAAGGATATGAGGAATGATAATTTATTTTTTAAAAGGGTCACGGATATAATAATCCCTGACTATCCATTATCTATTGACATGTAAGAACGTGCAAAGATCTAAAAGACAAGTCCTGACAAGTTTTAGTCCAGGAGAGAAATTATCAATTAATTGTGATTGTTCTAGAAAACCCCAATTCCTTGTCTCCTTGTACTAGAATGATAACTATAGACTTGGTTAGTGTCGTAGCATATAAAGAAAGAATTTTTAAATATTGAAATTATTATTTTTTTATCTTATATAGTTGAGCTTATAATTTTGCTTTTAGTGAATTTTATTCTTGAAAAAAGCTTCACGTATTGTACAAATGTACATTCATATTTCGAAAAAGGGAATAAATATATCTCTACATATAAATCTCAATGTTTTAAGGAAGTTTATGATTTTATGTTGGGCCACACTCATTGTTGGCCACAGGATGGATACCCCTGATCTAGTCACTACTTTATTAACGTACTTTTTTTAGATTTTAAAAAAATTTCCAAAAAGGGCTAAAAAATTTCAATTGGAAAGAAAAAGGTATTAAGAGCTAAAATAGCGGCAAAAAGTGCAAGTCGGACTCGTATACAGAAGATTCATTTTTTCAGGGGCGAGATATTTTATCAATAATTTCGGGATATACCGTATATGTTAATATAAATTTTTTTAAATAAAATCCTAATTTTTTCTTTAACATTTTATTTTAAATTTTCGTTGATTTACATTTATGCCTAGTGTTGCTAGCTGATTTCATGGGGCAGCGACCCTATCCTTCCCCCTTTCGGTTGACTGAGAAAAAGGGACAAGAAAAAACTTGTTTGATAAAATCACTAGCAAGTGATTTTTTTGTAATGTCTCGCTAATAATGCAATCATGTTTGATATAAATACAAATTGGAGAAAAAAGTGAAAAACTTTTTTCAAAACTCGCTATATGGTATCATCTATTTAAAGCCTTAGTAGTAATAATAAAGCAATGCTTTTCAACCTTCTTACATCTACGCAACTCTATTATATTTTCTTTTTAGAACAGTAATGAAAAAAACACTGTTTGTTTTTATGTCAAAAGAATTAAATAAAAATTTCAATATTTATTAGTGAAATGAATTTTTAAATAATGCTTTATAATTTTTAATGTAAATTATAAATAAAAAATGCATCGAAACTGTAATTATTGTAGGTTCTCTCTGTTCCAATTAAAACAATAAGTAAATGGTGTTCTGTTTGAAGTGGATAGAAACCAAAAGGAAAGATGAAGTGTTTGTAGGGTGATCGTCTGTCTCTGAAGTTCAATGTGCTGATGAAGGCGTGAGTCATCAATTAGTGAGCCCTATCTGCCCTTTTCACCCTTCCTGGCTTGCTTGCTTTTTCTCTCTCCAATGCATGCACATTCAATCTAATGGTAATGATGAAGGCGTGTGTCTGTCGCCCGTTCGACTCAGAAAGTTCCTTTCGAGTTTTCATGAAAGATGATCCAAAAAGAGGAATGAAAACAAAATCAGAATAATTTGGGGGATGAGATGGGAAAAGATGATAAAAGGTTGCAACTAACGAAAGATAATTCTCATATTCCTAAAAATTAAAACTCAAACGAATGAAATCAATGGCTAACCCAAAGGTTCACAAAATTTTCCTAGTTGCGGCGTCTTTTTTCAATTAAATTTTTTCCATGGCGAAGAAGTTTACAAAATTTTGTCTATACATTGGTGGCAATATTTACATTTCTCTCTCTCTCCTCTCTATTTACAGTAGTAGCATTTATCTTTGTATTCTATACATATGTCAAAAAATCCTTTTGATAAAAACAATAAAAAACTAAAAATATTAAAAGTAAATATATCAAAGCATATTTGGTCTCACTAAAAATAGTCTTGTAAAAGAATCGATAAAAATATATTGAAAATTAATAGTTTATATTTCATTATTCGTGTCCATGATTAATAATTAAAGGAATCGTAGGGAGTTGGACAAGACTTTAAATTAAATTAAATACAAGTTTTGATTAAATATGCCATACGTTTCGTTGCTGTTTTGCAACTTCTTCAGTGGCTCATTTATTAAACTTATTTGTCAGGATTTTTTACTACGAGAAAAAACATTTCAAACAGTATTCTTTTTTCTATCACAATTCATTCAATTCATCAAATAACATAAAATATAAACCTTTTAAACAAAGTAATTGTTTTCTGTCAAAAAACTAAAAGAATCAAATTGAACAAAGAAATTTTTTTTTATTATTATTATGTACTAAGATATCATTAAGAAGATTATTATGTACTATAAATGAGCCACTGAAGAAGTTGCAAAACAGCAACGAAACGTATGGCATATTTAATCAAAACTTGTATTTAATTTAATTTAAAGTCTTGTCCAACTCCCTACGATTCCTTTAATTCATAGTTTATTTTTCTATGAAAATCAAAAATTCAGTTCACAGAGGGGACCCTTTATATTTATTTTAGATTTTTTCGAAAGTGTGTTAAATTTTTTCGCTTTATATCAAAACAAATAGAGTATTTGGTCTCTCTAAATACGTATTTCGATAAAAATATCTTGGGAATTAATAATTTATTTTTCAATGAAAATCAAAAATTCAGACTACAAGAGGGACCCGTATTCCGGATTTTTTCAAGGGTATCAAAGTTAAATTTTTTCGCTTTATATCAAAACAAATACCGTATTTGGTCTCTCTAAATACCTACTCTTGTATTAGAATCGATAAAAATATCTTGGGAATTAATAATTTATTTTTCTATAAAAATCAAAAATTCAGACCACAAGGGACCCTTTGTATACATTTCAGATTTTTCGAGGGTGTCGCACTTTTTCGCCTCTGGACGAGACCCCATGTAATTTTTGGCAAAACCGTCACATGCTAAAATTCATCTTAAATGAATACTACAATTTGTGACTTTGATTGAGACCATAGGTTCCGTAGTCTTTACCTGAGGACCCTTTGAAGTTGCGCTTAGCGCGAGACCGATTCCAATACTTTATCTGTTTCAAAATAAAAAAAAAAAAAAACAGATAAATTTAAAAGCTTTTGTTTTATTTAGCTACATAGTAATTGCCATGTACGAAATTTCTCGTTTAAATTCTTATATTTTAAGATACTATGAATGAACATAGTTATAAGGAATGAGAATTAACTATCGAAGGCTCATTTCATTTACAAATATTAATTTAAAAAAATACAGTGAAACCTTGATATAACAAAGCTGAAGGGGGATTAGAAAATATTCGTTATTACAAGTGATTTGTTACAATGAGGTTTGTTATATAGAAGTTAGGTTGGTCTAAGGATTCGATTTAACAAGGTAAATCCTTGTTAGATGGATTGGTAGGATACGTTATGTAAAAAATAAGCTGACGTGTTCTGATGTGGCCATCCACTTGACTTTACCATACAACCTGGCCCCTAAAATTATTTATAATCATGTAGGGGGGGGTTAGTTTTTGCATTTTTATACTTCTGGGGTCCCACTGATTATGTATACAAAATTTGGTTGAGTTTGGTAAATGGCCAAGATTTTCATTTTTTGACCCTACACCCCCCCCCATTTTGGGCGGTTAGTTTTTGCATTTTTAGACTTCTGGGGTCCCACTGATTATGTATACAAAATTTGGTTGAGTTTGCTCAAATGGCCTAGATTTTTAATTTTTAACCCCCCCCCTCCACCCCCCTTAATTTTGGGTCGATATGCACCAAAATCTAATCAGCTCTTAATCTCAATGGACCAAAACTACGTGTGAAATTTGGTTTCGATATTCACACTAGTTTTTGAGCTAGCTCGTCCACAAAAATTTGGTAACGCACAGACTAACTAACAGACATTTTGACAAAACAATTATTATCTCGAAAAATATAATTTTTTCGATGTTCACTTATTAGAGCTTTTTTGTAGAGCGAAATGCCATGGTTTTGCTCAATTTTTTTAATCAAAATAGTTTCAGCCGTTTTTGAGATATTTCGAAAAAAAGAAGGAAAAAAACCACTTTTTTCATGCACGATTACAATACTTGACCATACCCTGTATGGTAAAGAGTCCAGTCAAATTGTGTTTTTATCAGGAAAGTTTTGGGGTAGTTCTGATTTTTTGCATATATATGTTTTTTGGGGCGCTGAATCCAAATCTGAGGTCTCCCACCAAAATTTCGTGACGCAACATTGTAGAAAATGCAAAAAAAAGGTGAAAATTTCCATTTTTTGGCGGTTTTTCGCTTATAACTCGAAAACTATCAACTTTTCGTAAATAACCTTCCTATTCAAAATGAAAGTTCATAAAATTTCCTACAAATTTCATTATTTAGGTTTTTTTCTCCGACCAACCGTTCGGGCTCAAGCGCAAAATCCAAGTTTTCGACCTCGGCAGCCCCCCGGATCACCCAAAAACTCGCACTTTTTTCGATATTTTCCCATTTTGACCATGAAGGAGCACGTTTTCGACAAAGACCACTCTATACATTTTTAAACTAGATTAAATTTGCTACAATTCAAACAAAGTTTCATCTTAATTGGATAAATGGTAATCCGTGCCGCAATGAGGTTGAAGTTTTGAAAAACTGCAATTTTTTGCAAAAAATCGCAATTTTTCCTTCATAAAATGAAAACCACTCATCCTAGAAACTTGATTCCTATCTCATTCTCTAGGAAATTTTGTTGACTTGAACGTTTACTTGTACCACTTTTTTGTTAAAACTCTTAGATTTATAGATATCCAGCATTTTCCATGACAGGAAATGATCTATTTTTTCAAAAAATCGCAGTTTTTCCTTCATAAAATGAAAACCACTCATCCTAGAAACTTGATTCCTGTCTCATTCTCTAGAAAATTTTATTGACTTGAACGTTTACTTGGACTACTTTTTTGATAAAAGTCTTAGATTTATAGATATCCAGCATTTTCCATGACACTTCTGAGGATTCGGATCATATCCTGTCATGGAAAATGCTGGATATCTATAAATCTAAGAGTTTTATCAAAAAAGTGGTCCAAGTAAACGTTCAAGTCAATAAAATTTCCTAGAGAATGAGATAGGAATCAAGTTTCTAGGATGAGTGGTTTTCATTTTATGAAGGAAAAATTGCGATTTTTTGCAAAAAATTGCAGTTTTTCAAAACTTCAACCTCATTGCGGCACGGATTACCATTTATCCAATTAAGATGAAACTTTGTTTGAATTGTAGCAAATTTAATCTAGTTTAAAAATGTATAGAGTGGTCTTTGTCGAAAACGTGCTCCTTCATGGTCAAAATGGGAAAATATCGAAAAAAGTGCGAGTTTTTGGGTGATCCGGGGGCTGGGGAGCTGCCGAGGTCGAAAACTTGGTCGGCTGAACGGTTGGTCGGAGAAAAAAACCTAAATAATGAAATTTGTAGGAAATTTTATGAACTTTCATTTTGAATAGGAAGGTTATTTACGAAAAGTTGATAGTTTTCGAGTTATAAGCGAAAAACCGCCAAAAAATGGAAATTTTCACCTTTTTTTGCATTTTCTACAATGTTGCGTCACGAAATTTTGGTGGGAGACCTCAGATTTGGATTCAGCGCCCCAAAAAACATATATATGCAAAAAATCAGAACTACCCCAAAACTTTCCCCATAGGGGCCCATTTGAGCACAATTTGACTGGACTAATTGCTCTAATCCACCGAGTTTTAGTTTTTAAAAGTAAATTTTTTATTTAAAACAAAAAAAAAAGAATTGTTTACATGGTTACTACCAATTTTTCAAGTGAAGTATTATAATTGAAATTACAAAGTGAAGAAGGGAAAATGGCCAGCCAACGGATTCTGAGTAGATTTTTTTATTCATATAAGTTTTCTAAGTATAATTTACAATAAGTTTTTTTTTAATTTAGTTTTTGAATTCGATTTTCTTGCCGTAAAAGGCTTTAAGTTTAAGTAAATCCCGGCTATAGTTTCTCTAATTGAGTATAAACTCAGATTAAAATTCATGTTTAACGACTATAAGAAGATTGAATTTCATTATTTTAAATTTTTTTATTATCCATTTTTTGTACCTCTGTATTCACCTGACTAATATCGCGGAAAATATAATTCTACAGAAATTATTAATAGCAAAGTATAATCGATGAGACTGAAAAAATAAGAATAACTACTGTCAAAATACTTGATATATAGAAAGCGTTCTTACATATCGTTCATCAGTAGAGAATGTACCAATTTGTGGAATTTTTTCTTATTTTTAAGTCAAGTGGCTTGTAAATCTCACTATGTACAAAAATCGTGTAAAAATTACCATTTTGGGACATACTGATAGCACACTCGCTCTAGAAGATGTTTTATTAGGCTCTTATTGTCTTTAAGATGTCTTTAAGACGTCTAAAAGATATCCTGATAAATAGAAAACATCTTCTAGATCAAGTGTACTACCAGGGATACGTTATTTGAAAGAACTTTAAATTGAAAAACAAATCAATCAGTTAGACAAATTAACTTTTAAACGTTAGTTTTAATTTTTTCTTAAAGCAATTTGAGCCGCGAAAGTTAAATAATGTAATCAATAATTTCTTATGTTAATTCTACATATTTAGAAAATTATTTTATTATTTTTTGAAAAGGAAAAATGAATTGAGCACCCGACGGGATTCGAACCCGTGTCTCTCTCCTTTAGCCGAAGAGCGCCTTTACCAACTAGGCCACGGATGATCCCGCCAGGAAAGCTCTTTAGATTGAATGTCATTTTTCCTTTTTCTATTTAAAGTATAGTTAGGTACTTATGTTTTAGACAAATTAACTTTTAAACGTTAGTTTTAATTTTTTCTTAAAGCAATTTGAGCCGCGAAATTGCTTTAAAAATCCAATCTCTATTAATTTTATACAATGAGATATTTAAAAAAATATTTTTCACGTCTTGATAAATATATTTTTTTCGATTCAAAGTTTTAAATATTGTTTGTCGTTTATGGGGAAGAGAATATATTAATTTTTGAGAATTTTTTCAATAGGTTACGCCAAGTAGTTTCTAATTACATTTAGGTACTTAAATCCGCTAGGTATATGGGTATTTTGGGATTCTAGCAAACCACCATTTTAAAATTTAATTTAATAAAATATTTGCCCCAATTATCCTTAATGAGATTTAAACACAATGATAAATTTTATTTTACTTTACCATACAGGGTATGGTCAAGTATTGTAATCGTGCATGAAAAAAGTGTTTTTTTGCTTCTTTTTTTTCGAAATATCTCAAAAACGGCTGAAACTATTTTGATTAAAAAAATTGGGCGAAACCATGGCATTTCGGTCTACAAAAAAGCTCTAATAAGTGAACATCGAAAAAATTATATTTTTCGAGATAATAATTGTTTTGTCAAAATGTCTGTTAGTCTGTTAGTCTGTGCGTTACCAAATTTTTGTGGACGAGCTAGCTCAAAAACTAGTGTGAATATCAAAACCAAATTTCACACGTAGTTTTGGTGCATTGAGATTAAGAGCTGATTAGATTTTGGTGCATATCGACCCAAAATTAAGGGGGAGGGGGGGTTAAAATTTAAAATTATAATATTTTCAAACTAAAAAAACAAGAAAAATGAAATATACTATAAAATGAACCTATAATAACGAAAATATTTTTTTTTCTGGCGCCAAAATTAGGGGGGGGGGGGGTCAAAAAATAAAAATCTAGGCCATTTGAGCAAACTCAACCAAATTTTGTATACATAATCAGTGGGCTACCAGAAGACTAAAAATGCAAAAACTAACCGCCCAAAATGGGGGGGGGGGTCAAAAAATGAAAATCTAGGCCCTTGTACCAAACTCAACCAGAAGTGTATGGTAAAGTCAAGTGGATGGCCACATCAGAACGTGTCAATTTATTTATTTTTTTAATTTTTGGCCCTACGAAACTTAATAATCAACAGATTAAAATTTTAACATGATTTTTTAATTTCGAGGAAAATGAATAGATATTAGATAGATAAATAATATAGTAGTTAATAGATATTATAGAATAAATAATATAGATAGATTAATAGTATTTTTATCTGTGCATTTTATTTAATTTACTAGCTAAAATGTTCTGACCAGACACTAATATGATTTCGTTTTACATTTGTACGGAATCTAAAAAAAGTAATTGTTGATATTTCAGTATCCCTTCATGCTGTGTAATCAAACTAGCAGAGCTTCAAATGGATTAAAGAACAAGACAACTTAAAATTTTAAAAACTAATTTTTCAAAAAATGATTAAATTGAAGTGTAGGAGTTTTAATCTAAATGTGCAAAGTATTAATATCCTGAATCCCTTTAAACGCTCATATCTCTCTAATGCGAATACTCATATCTTTTAAGCCATCAAGATTTATTGTCTGATTTTCTCCCCTCTCTCCTTTATTATGGTCCATCTTTAACCTTATATATAAAAAAAAAAAGGAGAAAAGTTTAATCAAGTATCTTGTCAGATCTTGACTTCATTTTTCGTTCTAATGAAAAAAATAATAATTTATTAAGGTGAATAAAAATTAGATTTCTATTCATTAATTTTGATTCCAACACTGTTAAAAAACTTTTTTAAATTACAATTTAATTAAAAATTTTCTATCAAAAAATATAGGTTAAAACTTTTAAATATACAAATGAACATTAAAGGTTCTTATAGTATTTTTTTTTTTTTGGAAATTTAATTATCAAAACGTTACTTATTTTTTAGTGTTCCGTATAAAATAAGCTGACGTTTTCTGATAAGGCCACCCACTTGACTTTAGCATACAACCTGGCCCCTCACTTATATTTAATACGATTATTTATAATCATGTAGGGAAGGGAGGATAGTTTTTGCATTTTTAGACTCCTGGGATCCCACTGATTATATATACACAAATTTGGTTGAGTTTGGTAAATGGCCTAGATTTTTAATTTTTGACCCCTCTCTACCCCCCCCCCCTTAATTTTGGTTTCGATATTCACACTAGTTTTTGAGCTAGCTCGTCCACAAAAATTTGGTGACGCACAGCTAACTACCACAGACTAACAGACATTTTGACAAAACAATTATTATCTCGAAAAATATAATTTTTTCGATGTTCACTTATTAGGGCTTTTTTTGTAGATCGAAATGCCATGGTTTCGCTCAATTTTTTTAATCAAAATAGTTTCAGCCATTTTTGAGATATTTCGAAAGAAAGGAGGAAAAAACTCACTTTTTTCATGCACGATTACAATACTTGACCATACCCTTATGGTAAAGTAAAAAACAAGTCCCTTTATTAGGGGCCGGTTTTATGTTACAAAGTAAATGCTTTTTTACCACCTAACAAACGGCCCTTAGTGTCGCTAACAATGTCTGTTTTTGTTTGTGTGTCCTTCTGTCAAAAAGCATAAATAAGATACAATCTTGAAATATACTCTACCACAATTATGTATAGTCATTCTGTATAAGAAAAACTTCTAAAGGCTGTTTTGGAATTTGTTTGACAGTGTATGGCAGTGTTTGATGCGTTGCGCAAATGTTTGACAAGTTTCAAAAATGTTTGAAATCTTTTGCACAACGGGAGCGTTTGCGCAACGCGTTGTGTTGTGTATGGGCGAGTTGCGCAATATTTTTCAGTTGTCTGCCGGTTTTCTTGGTGAAAGGTTCACTTGTGCAACGCAGCGTTGTGCATCGCTTTGTTGCGCAATTTCTCTGGCAATGTATGGGCCCCGGCAAACGATGCGCAACGCAACGTTGCACATCGCTTTGTTGCGCAATTTGTTTGACAGTGTATGGTACCCTTTGCATTGTAATTTGAAATTTGTAAGAATTGTAAGTTGAAAATTGTAAAAATTGGTGAATCAAAATTCATAAGATTAATGGAATTTGTTATTATACTTCATCTTGCGTGCGGTTTTTGTTTTGTTTGGATAAATGGCTAAACGCTATTGGATTTAAAATGTTAAAATGTAAGAATATTAACAATTTATTAGCAACACCTAAGGCGGAAAATGTAGTAAGAAATAAATAAAAAAAATGAAAAATAAATATGGATCGAAACGTCGTGTAGGTATTTATGTTGTTTGTATATATTAATGTTAAAAAATCATGCCCGTTGACAGCTCTTACATGCCCTGGGGCAAAAACAAACACCACGGTCCTCCTCAATGCTGGGACAAATAAAAAAAGTACAGTGAAACCCCTCAAATCCGAAATCCCGGGAAATCCGAACGAGTTTTTTTGACAAATTTAAGGTTTTATCACTTGTTACATTGCAAAACTGTTCAATTTTGACACGATTTTTTTCCAGTCACTGATTGTTGCTTTACCAACACCAAACTCGCCAGCCAACTTTGTCAAACTTTCCCCAGCGTCCAGACGCTTTAAAGCTTTCAGTTTTTGTTCTACGGTACAAGAACTGTGTTTTCGTTTGCTTGCCATAATTTAAAATCAAAACATTAATCAACACCGTTCACTTAATTAAAAACTCAACAATAACAACGCAACTCGAACAGAAACGCGCGCCAAAACCAGCTTTCGGCTAATCCGAACAAATTGAAATCCGAACAGGCTACAGCCCCAATTAGTTCGGATTTGAGGGGTTTCACTGTACTACATTTTTACTTTACCATACAGGGTATGGTCAAGTATTGTAATCGTGCATGAAAAAAGTGTTTTTTTCCTTCTTTTTTTCGAAATATCTCAAAAACGGCTGAAACTATTTTGATTAAAAAAATTGAGCGAAACCATGGCATTTCGGTCTACAAAAAAGCCCTAATAAGTGAACATTGAAAAAATTATATCTTTTGAGAAACTAACAAATTTTGTTACATAATGTCAGAGTTAAAAATGAAACTAACCGCCCAAAATGGGGGGGGGGTGTAGGGTCAAAAAATGAAAATCTTGGCCATTTACCAAACTCAACCAAATTTTGTATACATAATCAGTGGGACCCCAGAAGTCTAAAAATGCAAAAACTAACCCCCTCCCCTACATGATTATAAATAATTTTATTAAATATTAAATATAAGTGAGGGGCCAGGTTGTATGGTAAAGTCAAGTGGATGGCCACATCAGAACACGTCAGCTTATTTTCAATTTTTTAAATGTTATATTATTTATTAAATAAATAAATCCAACTTATTATGCTTTGTTACCTAATTTTGATATTTTATATTTTTATTTATATATAAATTTTATATTTTTATTTAATATTTAAATTATATATGTTTTTATTTATAATAAGTAATAGATTTTACTAGTACAAAAATGTATTTATCAGGGGTAGTGCCGGGCCCGGGATAATTACCCCCCCCCCCATTCCCCTCTGTCGTCAGCCTGTAAAATATATTTAACAGTTGATAATGTGGTTCTTATCAGAGGCTTCCTATTAAAATACATTAACATTCATAAAATTGTTTCCCCAAATCCTCAAAATCATCAAAAATATTCTAGGAAATTATTATATTTACTAAATTGATTTTTCTGTTTGTTCGCAAACGTCAAAAAATATCTTTCTCAATTGACCTATACCTAAAATTAACTTTGCCAAGAGGGGGGAGAGATTATATTGACAAAGTTTCCTTTTCGACACTCTATTAAAATTTGAACAAATTAATTTATCGTTGCGTGTGTTTAGCCGTTTCGTATGTTTTGTTCTTAACATATATTGGATATTGTTCACCTCAGGTCGTAAATGCTCCTACTGTTGCTGCTACTCTGTTGCTGCTGATGCATTTCCAGTTAAACACCAGCAGATGTTGTTTGCATCAACTCATTTGAATGAGTGACAGCGACATGACAACCACACACACACAGAGACAGACACTCACACAAGGCAATTTACAAAAAAATTCCAAAAAACAAACAACTAGACAATAACATAATATGAATTGTACCCCAAACGATTTTCACTTAAGGTAGTTCTTTCACAAATGCAAAAATTCAAGAAGTTTTTGAAACTTGGAATATAAGTCATTAAAAGCATAATACACATACTGTTAAAATTTGAAGACGATTTACCACACCAAACATGAAATAATTGCAATTAAAAATGACATTTTTAACATAGGGTAGATAGGGAAAGGGTGGGGATATGATCATTATTTTATTTTTTTTCATTGAAGGACTTTCACCATCTTGATGAAAAACTAATATTTGTTAGAATAATATATTCGGAGTAACTTAAAAAAAAATTGAAATTATTTACCACGTAGTTTTGATAAAAAACAAAAAAAAACATATTTGGGCGATTATTTTTAGTGGAGGGGATATAAGCACAATGGCTTGGAAACGATCCGGCAAGTATGTGTGTATCCATATAGAGATTTCGTAGTGTGAGTGGACAGTCACGTTAAAAAAACATAACCTAAAATTTTAGTTCCGTTCATATTTATAGAGTGGTTACGAGGCTAAAACTTTTTGTGTGGATTGTCGCGAAAGAACCTCCTTAAAGCAACGGATTTCAAATTTATTTTAACGCGGAACCCTTCTAAAGATATGTTACATAAGTTGGCCGCCTTGGGGGAACTTGTTGGCTAGGGGGATTGTTCGAAAATTGGTGCTAGACCACAGCCAATGTGGCGCGTCATGTGACCGTGATTGATGAATGGAGGCTAAATCTAATTTACTGAAATAAAATTAAAATGCGTATTTTTAGAGACAAAATTCAAATATAAGACATTAAGTGGATATTGATGAGGCAGTCCAAAAAAAGAAGAAGATAATTTATACTATCTTTTTATTCATAAAACCGACGTTTCGGAGGCTATTCCCTCCTTCTTCAGGGTTTTGAAAAGTCAGTGAAGGAAATCCAATGCGACATTCCCCTCTGTCTCCTCTTTCAGTGGCAGTAACAATAATATATTGTATTTCATTCTCAGCAGAATTATAATGTGAGATTACTACATTATAATTCTGCTGAGAATGAAATACAATATATTATTGTTACTGCCACTGAAAGAGGAGACAGAGGGGAATGTCGCATTGGATTTCCTTCACTGACTTTTCAAAACCCTGAAGAAGGAGGGAATAGCCTCCGAAACGTCGGTTTATGAATAAAAAGATAGTATAAATTATCTTCTTTTTTTGGACTGCCTCATCAATATCCACTCAATTTCACTTATCAGTCCGTCTCCAAAAATTACTCCAATCTTAATAAGATATTAATTTGAGCTTAGATTTAATGCTGTATCGCCATCTATGGTTAGACACAGACCCCTAACCGTGACGGCGGGAAGCGTGGTGTGTGACAGCGTGATGCTTGACGCTTGACGGTTTAATCCCATTTACTTCCAAGTAAAATAAAAAGTTGTGCAAGGCGCGCCAAATAATAATTTAAATTTCCTAATTTTAATAAATTTTATTTGTCATGAACTATTAGTGGGTTTTAAAATTAAAAAAAATCACGTCGGCGTCGTCGCGCAAGCCGATTATAATAAGTATAGATATATAGAATAGATTTCTCGGAAAAGACTAACAATTTCGGTGAAATTTCGGAACAATATCCTGTCCATATTAATCGATTTCAAATAGACCCGAAATTCAAAGCTAGTTTCTTGAATTTATGAGTTGATGCACTCTAGACTAAATTCCCTCTGTTGAAAATTATAATCGAGATAAAAGTGTAATAATAAAACTTGAGTAAGATACGAGGTAGGTTTCACAAAAAAAGAAATAAAACAAAATTGAGTTTTGAATTCGATATATTTCGGGGGTTAGCCCATCATCAGGAGTCTAAGAAAACTGATTATATATTGGAAAAATAGTTTTACAAGTAAGAATTTTTAAAAAAAAATTTTTTTTAACTGTATGTGGTGGGGGAAAGTAGGGGAAGAGGGGGAAGTTGTTCTAAGGATTAATATTTTCTATTGAGATTTGAGCTGGCTGAAAGGGATCTATACTTCTTCCCCTACATTCCCCCCACCACATACATTAAAAAAAAAATTTTTTTTTAAAATTCTTACTTGTAAAACTATTTTTCCAATATGTAATCAGTTTTCTTAGACTCCTGATGATGGGCTAACCCCCGAAATATATCGAATTCAAAACTCAATTTTGTTTTATTTCTTTTTGTGAAACCTACCTCGTATCTTAGTTTTATTATTATATTAAAATGTTTCACCTAGAACCAACACCGAACTCCTTAAAAGTTATGAGATAAAAGTGGATAATTCTACATTTTTGAGTTTGTATTCTATCCCTTATAGCGTATAATAATTTCGTAAATGACACCCTTAATTAAAAAAATTAAAAATTTGAAATGTCACTAACCTACTTATAGTATAAAAATAAGTGCTAGTGCAGTGGCAGCTTCATAGAAAAGATCCCAGTATGGCCAGAGGGCTGCACTCTTTTTGAACAGGCCAGTCTGAGGCATCTGGCAAGATCGTCTGAGCAAGACCGGGGCTCCTCAAGAAAAATAAAAAAAAAAAACTCATTCTCCGTGTTTATTGAATAAAATGAAAACATTCACATTCACTGAATATATATGTGTATTAATTTCAAAAACAAAACAAAAACAAATAAATAAACAAATTTCTATATTCTATACAAATCTAGACAGACGGCAGTTCGGAAAAACGGGCGACGCGACGGCCATGTGTATATTTCATAGCTACTTTCGACCCCCCATATCTCAAAAACTATTAGACCTACACACTTGAAATTTTGCATGCCTAATAAGACCCACTAGAACACCTAGAATCCCAAATTTCATGAATAAATCTATTATAGTTCTTGAGTTATTAAGCTCTGAAAAGTGCCATTTTTAACACTGACTGACTGACTGACATATCAAAAACCTAAAGTACTTCCGCTGATCCTAGAATGCTGAAATTTGGCATACTGGTAGAGTTTGGGCTACAATTAAAGGAAAAAATCGAAAAAGTGAAACTTTCCCTTTTTCAGGACCTAAAATGAAGGGGTGAAATTTATTATAGGCTTAATTAACATATAGTGAAAATACAATCAAGCTAGAATTCTGAAATTTGGCATACTGGTAAAGCTTGGAACATTAATAAAGGAGAAAATTGAAAAACCGAAACTTTCCCTTCTTCGGGGTCCGAAATGAAGGGGTGAAATTTATGAAAAACCGACCGGGTTTTTAACAGATATTTTATGAGAAATATTTAATCATTATTAATATAAATGTTTAAATGTGATTATTTAGATAAATTAAAGGATAAAACTTTTCAAAAATTAATGATATCTGACCAAAAACATAAATGTGAAAAAGGGGCCAAGTTCGGTACAAACGGCTTCGCCGACAAAAGAGTTGGGATCTAAGCGGGTGCCAAGTTCCATAGCAGTTGCTTAAATCATAGCTATGCGAAGCATGGGGAAAGTATTGTAATCGGTCTCGCGGCAAGCGCGACTTCAAAGGGTCCTCAGGTAAAGACTACGGAACCCATGGACTCAATTAAAGTCACAAATTGTAGTATTCAATTAGGTTGAATTTTAGCACGTGACGGTTTTGCCAAAAATTACATGGGGTCTCGTCGAGAGGCCAAAAAGTGCGATTTTTTCATTTAGTGCGTGCGGATGGATGTATGATGGATGTATGGATGGTGGATGGATGGATGGATGTTATCGTTTTTTTGGCCCACGATTTTTTCCACACCGTTGCACCGATTGAAATGAAATTGAAAACCTACCATTAGTTTAACAAAATGAAGCGCTGATTAGTTTTTGGTACATATCGGCCCACAAACATTAGTACTTTATTTCAGTACTTTTTTAGTTTTTTCTAAATATCTTGAAAATGACTTAACCAATTTTGATGAAATTTAATATCCTAATTAAGTACCTTGGGGACCACAAAAAAGGTTAAATAAAGTTTTTAGTAAAATTATATTTTAAAGTACTTTACTCTAGAGTAAGATAGTACTTTTTATTTTAAATTCTTTAAAATTTATTCATTTGATCGTTTTAATATAGCTCATTTAACCTTGCTTAAGTAAGAATGGATAGGCTTCTCTCTGTGAAATGCTAAAAATTTGGGAGGAAATTTTATAAGTAACCATAGCAACTGCGTTGTTTTCTTATCCGTTACCTTTGCTGAAGACATAGAGGAATCGAGTTAAAATCAAAAATAGCGATTGATTCTCATCTAGTACTTGAGGAATAACCATTCTATATTGGATTTTTGACATCAAGTTTGAGTTGTTTGCCATAAAAGAATTTAGTCTTTTTGATTTTAAGTCGATTCTTCCACGTTTTCAGTAGAGGTTGCCATTAATAGTCAAAACATCAAAAATGGAATGCAATAAGGTTATTCCTCTAGTATTAGATAAGAATCGATCGTTATTTTTGATTTTAAGTCGATTCCTCCATGTCTTCAGCAATGGTTACCAATAATAACCGAAATGTCAAAAATCGAATGTAGAATGGTTATTCCTCGACTGTTAAATGAGAATCGATCATTATTTTTGAATTAAAGTCAACATGAACTGCAAATTGCAAGTGATATCTGATTAATAATAAAGGAATAAACATATTAATATTTCAAATGAATTTGGATAAAGTTTAGCAACGATCCGTTGCAGTTTATTTTTGTTAATGTAAATATATCTTTGTTTCTTTATATGTATAAAATTTGTTAAAATAAAAGCTTCTCATTGCAACTTTTCGCCTTTTATTTGAACAAAATTAACGCAGCTTATCTTAAATCCTTAAGTGAACATCGCGGTTGTGAAAGAAATAAAAATTAATTCCAGAGACCTATCATCCATTGAATCTTTTGCCTGTGACCATCACTTGCCAGTTGATCCAACCCCACTTCAAAATTTAAATTTACGGCTTAAAATCAAATAACCCCCAGCAGTTGACGCCCAGTCACCCGATACAACTATAAATAAATAAATAAATAAATTTGATATCTGAAGTATTTTTAAAGATACAAGGTACAGAACGTGTCCGATTCGTACTTGGCCAGGCTTTATGTTTTTTTTTTTTTTTTTTTTTTTTTTTTTTTTTTTGAAAATATACAATATCCTATTTCATTTGTCTCTCTTTCTGTATTTTTAGTGGTTTATTAAAAATGCAGATGAGAAATTAGGTAGCCGCCTGGCTAGATTGTTTCTGTCCTGCATCCTGACTCCAATTTCAATTTATAATTTAAACGCCGAGTGGCCCTTTAATGAGTGAGTCATCGTTTTCTGAACAAATAACCCCCTAAAACACACCCCTTCCGAACTCTCCTCTCAACCAATGATTAATTAATGAACGATCGTTTCATCCATGAATTTATCATTATTTTGATAAATGATTATTTATTCGCAATTAAGCTTTTTGTCTTAACATGCTTAGTTACTTTAGATGAACCTTGTCCATGTTTTAAGGTTATAATTATTATATCATGCGGCCTGTTGAACACAATACCTATTGATAATGAAAGCAGAGTGATTGGAGAGGAAGGAATTCATGAATTAGAATTAATTGAAGTTTTGAGAAAACAAAAACGCATCTTTGTCATCAATTATAGGCTTCAACTTAGAGCGAATTAAAGATAAGAGTAAATAAATATTATATTTAATATTGATTTACTATGAGTTAAGGATTCTAGGTCACTTATTTCACATTAAATGTGAAATAAGTGACCTAGAATCCCTAACTCATAGTAAATCAATATTAAATATAATATTTATTTACTCTTATCTTTATTAAAGATGTTTCACCTTGCACCAACACCACAATCTCTACTAATTATTAGTGCGAATTGTTTAAGTATTTCGGGACGTTCAATTTTTCAATTTTTTCAAGTCTTCTAATTTCAAAATTATAATAGTTAATAAGATTGGGTAATTTTTTTGGAGATGGATTGATAAGTGAATTAAGTGGATATCGATGAAGCAGTCCAAAAAATATTAAGATAATTTACACTATCTTTTTATTCATAAAACCGACGTTTCGGAGGCTATTCCCAGAGTAACCACAATATCCTAAGAATATTCTAAGGATATTCTAAGGACATTTATATCTTCTTAGAATATTCTGAGGATATTGTGTGTTACCTGTGGTCCCCCTCCTTCAAAACCCTGAAGAGGGGAGGAATAGCCTGTCAAACGTCGGTTTTTAGCGAATAAAAGATAGTGTAAATTCCCTCTTCTTCATTTTGGACTGCCTCCATCGATATCCACTTATAATAGTTAATTTTAGTATATTTGAGATCAGACGGTCCTAGAGAATTGAAAAAATATATTTTATTTGAAATATCTCAAACAAAAAAAAAAAAAAAAATTGTCGAAAAACGAAAAAATGGCAAGGCTAGTATATATAAGCCTGTAAAATTTCTGATTTTGACAAAAAATTTGAAATATCCAAATTATAGAAATTTTAGTATATTTGAGATCAGACGATCCTAGAGAATTGAAAAAATATATTTTATTTGCAATATCGAAAAAATAGCTCAGGAAATTTCTTTTTCACAAAAAATTTAAAATATCCAAATTATAGAAATTTTAGTATTTTTTGGAATCCAGACTGAAATTTACATTTCATTTTGATATTCAACCTAGTTTTTAAGCTAGGGCGTACACAAAATTTGGTATTGTACGACCGCCAGCCGAAATAGCCATGGTTTTGCTCATTTTTTTTCAAAATCTTAGTTTCAGCCGTTTTTGAGATGTTTTGAAAAAAAGAAGTAAAAAACATTACTTTTTTCATGCACGATCACAATACTTGACCATACCTTGTTGTAACATTCAGTAAAGTAATAATTTCCAGTCTCCGGCCTTTCGTTCTTTAATTATTCCATTTAATAGAGTTAAAAGTAAACTAAGCGTATAAAGGTCCCTCGGCTGTGGTTTGGTTTTGCCTCGGATTCTTTGGGGTTCTATGGAACCTTCGCCCTCTACTTCATTCTTGTTTAGTGGCCTGTCTTTTCTAACCAACATCCGATTGCCTCTTGAAACATCAAAAGAACATCAACCTTTGACAATATAATTCAATTTGAATTTATAATAGATTGTATAATTAAAATAAAATACAAACTCAGTGTATATTCTGTTATAATAAACATCTACTGTAGGTATATGTATTAACATATATGAGGTAGGTATATACGTAAATAAAAAAGAGAGAAAACGAGATAAAAAAAGCTAGATAGAATATGTATAACAAGATTAAAAGAATAATTTAGATATAGAAAATAATAAGTTTGAATTATACAGGGTGGGGCATAAAGATCTACCACATTTTGAAGAGGTATAAAAAATGAAAAAATTTAACTAGAAAAAAACTGAATATATTTTTTGAAAAGAACATAAAATAATTTTTTTTAAATGTGTTTTAAACATTATCAGACAAAAAAAAGGGGGGGGGGGGGGTCAAAAATGAAAATTCTAGCCCTTTCGACCAAACTCAACCAAATTTTGTATACATATTCTGTGGAGCCCCAAAAAGGCTAGAAATCCAAAAACTAACCACCCAAAATGGAGGGGGGGTCAAAAATGAAAATTCTAGTCCTTTTGACCCAACTCAATTAAATTTTGTATACATATTTTGGGGACCCCTATAAGGCTAGAAATGCAAAAATTAACTAAATTTTGTATACATAGTTTGGTCGAAAGGGCTAGAATTTTGACCCTCCCTCCCATTTTGGGTGGTTAGTTTTTTTGCATTTCTAGCCTTCTCTCGAGGCTCCACAGAATATGTATTACAAAATTTGGTTGAGTTTGGTCGAAAGGGCTAGAATTTCATTTTTGACCCCCCCTCTTTTTTTGTCTGATATAATGTTTAAAACACATTAAAAAAAAAATTATTTTATGTTCTTTTCAAAAATATATTCAGTTTTTTCTAGTTAAATTTTTTCATTTTTTATACCTCTTCAAAATGTGGTAGATCTTTATGCCGCACCCTGTATTAACACCTTCAAAAGTGATAGTCTATCAATGTTTTATTTTACTTTACCATATAGAGTAAAAAAAGATCCCAGATTAAAATCCCTCCAATAAAGTCATAAACCGAGTTCAAAATTTTAACACTATTTTTAATTTTGTGGAAAATGAATACTTGTAGTAAATAACTTGTCTAAGATCACTAGATTGAACCAATATGCCATTTGGTTAACAAATATATTTTTAATTATTGATTAAGTAATCAACCACATGTTTTGTTTTGATTCATCCACGGTATTCATTTTTATTAAACCACCTGTTAATAATAAGTTTAATTAAATAACCTATCAAAATATTTTTCCCAAAATCGAGATCTATAGTTATTTAACCCAAACATATTGAAACAAATTATTGTTAATTTTTTATTTTACTTAAAATAAATATTAGGTTGTTTCAAAAGTTGTGTCCGTTTTAATGTCATGTGTTTTTGTAGCTCCATATCTCAATAAATATTTATTCTACTGTGTCGTGGTATAAACTGATCGATAGAGAATTTTGTACTCTATACATTGATGCTGTTCATTTTTTTCCAAATTTTAATTTTTTGCCTCTTTTCAGGTTATTACTATAACTTTCACCGGTGAACCTTCGCCAGTCAGGACCAGGCAAAAACGGCCTTCGTCGACTTCATCGATCCCGAGCACCCAATTTTTATGCCGACGGAATTATAGACTTGTGTTACGTTGGCAAAAGTGCACTGATTCAAATGGCCCTTATTTCGATTAAATTGAATAAGTATTCACTGAGATATTACAGTTTAAAGTAGACTCATAAAAACGGACAAAACTTTTGAAACAACCTTATACCTAACATATTACAAATATTTACTCCCCAAAAACAATAGTAAAACGTTTATTAATACTTCAAGCGTTTCGGGAGAAAAATAAGGAAGTATATTTATTAGTAAGTATTTGTCGAAAAGATAAGTTGGTTAAAAATGACCCGGAGAACCAGCCCACAATACCTCTCAAATTCTTTACGAAGAAAATGACCTGACCAAGTCCATTTTGTGCATACATAAGCAGATATATTTAAAGAGCCCAAATTAGCATTTGTTTAATGAAAAATCATTTTAAAAAAAATGAAAATCTAGACTATTTTGATCAAACTCGCCCAAATTTGGTGTACATAATCAGTGGGACCACAGAAGTCTAAACATGCATAAACTAACCGCCTAAAATTGGGGGGGAGGGGTCAAAAAATGAAAATCTAGGCCCTTGTACCAAACTCAACCAACTTTTGTATACATAATCAGTGGGACCCAGGAGTTTAAAAATGTAAAAACTAACCCCCTCCCCTACATGATTATAAATAATTTTATTAAATATTAAATATAAGTGAGGGGCCAGGTTGTATGGTAAAGTCAAGTGGATGGCCACATCAGAACACGTCAGCTTATTTTTTTAAGTAGACATGTTCTGATAGATTTTTCTCAAAATCATGAAGAAATGTTTTGCAAATTTTTTACTTAATCAAAATCTTTTGAACCGTTTTTTGAGATAAATATATAAATATTTTATTAACACATTTGTGAATAATAGCATTAATTTAAATAAAATCTACCAGATGAGACTTTGACAGATCGATTTCTTTAGCCAAAAACTCCCTTATCTGTGATTTTTCATTAAAATTGTTAGAACTGTTTTTCGGAAAATGATTCTATTTATCTATATAATAAAAATGAATTTCTGTTTCTTTGTAAGCGCAGATCTCTCAAATGCCTGGACCGATTTGGCTAATTTTTTTTTAAATGTTCGTAATAGTCCAATTCAGGTTAATACGTAAAAAAAAATTGGAAAAGTTGCCCGGAAAATTGGAAAATTCAGGAAAAACTAAAAAAAATTCAGGTTAGCCAACATAGCTTGCCAAACAATAAAAGAACTAAACTAGCCAAACTAAACAAGTGTTGGCGGCCCTGTTTCTACCCACATTGGAATAGTTGAATTGGAAGAATTAGGAAAAATAATACTGCAACAGTCTTAGCAAGCTATTATATATCTAAGACATTAAACCAATTTAATGATAAAATTCAAGATATTAGAATTGGTGTATTCAGTGGGCAAGCCTAGTTCTAGCTAGGCCGTTATTTTTGAAGATAATAATAGCAAAAAAAATATATTTTTACTTTACCATACAGGGTATGGTCAGTATTGTAATCGTGCATGAAAAAAGTGTTTTTTTTCCTTCTTTTTTTCGAAATATCTCAAAAACGGCTGAAACTATTTTGATTAAAAAAATTGAGCGAAACCATGGCATTTCGGTCTACAAAAAAGCCCTAATAAGTGAACATCGAAAAAATTATATTTTTCGAGATAATAATTGTTTTGTCAAAATGTCTGTTAGTTAGTCTGTCTAGTTAGTCTGTGCGTTACCAAATTTTTGTGGACGAGCTAGCTCAAAAACTAGTGTGAATATCGAAACCAAATTTCACACGTAGTTTTGGTCCATTGAGATTAAGAGCTGATTAGATTTTGGTGCATATCGACCCAAAATTAAGGGGGTGGAGGGGGGTTAAAAATTAAAAATCTAGGCCATTTGAGCAAACTCAACCAAATTTTGTATACATAATCAGTGGGACCCCAGAAGTCTAAAAATGCAAAAACTAACCGCCCAAAATGGGGGGGGAGGGTCAAAAAATGAAAATCTAGGCTCTTGTACCAAACTCAACCAAATTTTGTATACATAATCAGTGGGACCCCAGAAGTCTAAAAATGCAAAAACTAACCGCCCAAAATGGGGGGGGGGTGTAGGGTCAAAAAATGAAAATCTAGGCCCTTGTACCAAACTCAACCAAATTTTGTATACATAATCAGTGGGCCCCCAGAAGTCTAAAAATGCAAAAACTAACCGCCCAAAATGGGGGGGGAGGGTCAAAAAATGAAAATCTAGGCTCTTGTACCAAACTCAACCAAATTTTGTATACATAATCAGTGGGCCCCCAGAAGTCTAAAAATGCAAAAACTAACCGCCCAAAATGGGGGGGGGGGGTCAAAAAATGAAAATCTAGGCTCTTGTACCAAACTCAACCAAATTTTGTATACATAATCAGTGGGCCCCCAGAAGTCTAAAAATGCAAAAACTAACCGCCCAAAATGGGGGGGGAGGGTCAAAAAATGAAAATCTAGGCTCTTGTACCAAACTCAACCAAATTTTGTATACATAATCAGTGGGCCCCCAGAAGTCTAAAAATGCAAAAACTAACCCCCCTCCCCTACATGATTATAAATAATTTTATTAAATATTAAATATAAGTGAGGGGCCAGGTTGTATGGTAAAGTCAAGTGGATGGCCACATCAGCTTGTTGTTATTAAATCCGAAAGCTGGAAGGTAATTTGAACACACATATACATAAACAATAGCGCTACCTTTCATGTCGATTTAGAGTCAATTCATTGTGAACTTAGCTTTAATAGAGGCAAATGCCAATCAGTAGCAGAATTTGATTACAAAACACCAGTAGCAAACTTTTCTTAGTAATAAAAATATATAATAGTGAAGTAAGATAAAAGGCCTTTGAAAAACTTTAAAATAAGTTAAGAAAAAAAAAAGTTAATTTTAGTCTGCTACTAAAGCTACACAAAAGTTTTAATGATTTTCAAGTTTGCAAAAGATTCTTTCAAAGCGAAAGAAATCAAATTATAAAAAAAAAAAAAAAAAAATGCAAATTCTTTACTTTGATGCTATTAGTGTCTATATTTATTCGTCTATTAATGAAAATATATCTCTTAATGAATCATTAAAATATAAGGAGGAAAAACAAATTAGTTATTTAAATTTTCAAACTTTAACCTATATAATCATATTTTTAATAAATTATCAGGGGTCTTTAAAGTAAAAAAAATAGTTTTTGATAGTCAAGAAAGATGTTTCGAGTTGAAACCACTTGAATTACATTTTAATGAGATAAACTCATTGTGAAACACAACGTTTCTAGAGTCATTTTCAAGTGCAGATTGAATTCTTAAGATAGACTTCAGTCTGATCTTGATACTGACTCCAGCAATAGGTAATTGAAATGTTGTGTTTCTAATGAGTTTATCTCATTAAAATGTGTGTAATCCCTAAATGGTTTTAACCGAAACATCTTTCCTGATAAACAACCGAGGGGTGAACCGCGACCTAATATGCTGTACACCTACTTCCACTTGTACTTCCAAATATTTCCAAGTAATTCCAAATATTTCCAAGTAATTCCAAATATTTCCAAGTAATTCCAAATATTTCCAAATACTTCCAAATATTTCCAAATACTTCCAAATATTTCCAAATACCTCCAAATATTTCCAAGTATCCCAGGTAACCACAATATCCTCAGAATATTCTAAGGATATTCTAAGGACATTTAAATCTTCTTAGAATATTCTGAGGATATTGTGTGTTACCTGGGATGTACACAAATATTTCCAAGTACTTCCAAATACTTCCAAAGAGGTGTATACCTACTTCCAATCGCGGATCACCCCTCGTAAACAACTTAAGCACCGAAGCATCAAATCTTCAGTTTATGATAAGCCCAAGAGACTAAAATAATTGAAATCCACTGTAGGATTAAAACTGAGTTTGTTTTTGTTGTTTTACTTAAAAAAAAATATTTTTGTTCAATTGATACTATATTTTTAACCGACTTCAAAAAAAGGAGGAGGTTCTCTATTCGACTGATATTTTTTTTTTTTTTTTTTTTTTTTTGTGCCTATGTTACCTCATATCTCCGCCAATTGTGAACCGATTTTGAAAAAAAAATTTGCATTGGGTCCAGTCTACGTTCCGATTGGTCCCATTTTTTTTGTAGGTATTAGACCTTTTTACAATCTATATCAAAACCAGACGGCAATTATAAATATTGGTGATGAACAAAGAGAAGCCAAAATAAAAAAAGGTGTAAGACAAGGATGTGCTGTCACCCATGATTTTCAACTTATACATAGAAGAAGCGATTAAAGAATTCAAAGACAAAATTGATACAGGTATAGAAATCCAAGGTCAAAAGATCGCTATGTTAAGATTTGCCGATGACATTGCCCTTCTAGGAAGCAATAAAAAAGAATTAGAGGACGCCTTGAATGGAATTAACCAAATCCTAATAGAAGAAATCAAAATGAAAATAAACAAGAATAAAACCAAGGTCCTAGTATGTACAAAAAAAGAACAAACGAGACAGGAATGCATCAAAATTAACCAAGAAAACCTAGAAGGAGTTAAGGAATTCCGCTACCTAGGAAGTAAAATAACATGGGATGGGAGGAGCAAAAACGAAATTAAATCAAGAATTGCCCAAGCAAAAATGGGGTTTAATTCAAAACAAAAACTACTATGCTCCTCCTCAATCAGCTTAGCAAACAGGAAGTTGCTATTGAAGACATATGTATGGAGCATAGCCATGTACGGGTGTGAAACCTGGACAATTGGAAAAGCGGAGAGAAAGAGATTGGAGGCTTTCGAAATGTGGTGCTACAGAAGAATGATGAATATCAAATGGATGGATAAAATCACAAATGAAGAAGTTCTTGGAAAAATCGGAGAAAGAAGAACCTTGTGGAAGAGTCTGAAGAAGAGAAGAGGTCAGATGATGGGGCACACACTGAGACATGGGGGACTGCTTAGGGATATCTTGGAGGGGGAGGTGGGAAAGAAAAGGGGAAGGGGAAGACCCAGATTAGAATATTTCAACCAAATAATTGGGGATATGGGATGCCAGACATTTAGAGAGGTTAAACAGCTGGCGGAGGACAGAGTCGAGTGGAGACGGATTGTTGCATCAAACCAGTCTTAGGACTGTATACTCAATGATGATGATGATGATGATAGACCTTTTTTGTTAGGTTTGTTTCAGGCCTAACTCTTTGTTTATGAACCGATTTCGATGATTCTTTTTTTATTGGAAAGGGGGTATCTTAGGGATGGTGACTATTAATTTGGTCAAGTTCTGATGATAGGATCACTATTAATAAATACTAAAAAGAGAAAAATAAAAAATTTTAAGAAAAAAATAAAAACCGACTTCAAAAAAATTAAATGCAACAAATAAAATACACTAAAAGGTATAAAATAATTATTATCTTATTTAGTTACAACTAAACGACGAAATATTAACATGAAATTACTTTTTGAAGTCGGTGCCAAACATATACCTTTTATGAATCGCACTCGACGGATCTTACTTAGTACGTTTGGTGGGTACGCTCGCTTATAGGTATAGTTTGTTTGGCACCGACTTCAAAAAGTAATTTCATGTTAATATTTCGTCGTTTAGTTGTAACTAAATAAGATAATAATTATTTTATACCTTTTAGTGTATTTTATTTGTTGCATTTAATTTTTTTGAAGTCGGTTTTATTTTTTTCTTAAAAATTTTTATTTTTATTAGGCCTCCAAGGAGCGGGTCGCCTCTTACAAAAGATAAGATAGATACCCTAGTAGCACAATGTTTCAAACTATATAGTAGCTATATAGTGCGTATATAGATTAAATTTTGGGAAGCAAATTTATACTTTCAAGTTCAGAACAAATAACTAAAATTCAGAGCGTGTGGCTGAGAGAGCCAGGATAAACTCACATTTGACCTTTTTTTTTCATTATTTACAATAAAATAATTATACGCCACCCGCTGGCTCTATATGTTCTTCTACCGAAAGTGTAAAAATAGAGAAAAAAAAATACCTACTTTGCATTCATATTTTCATTAAAATAAAAATCAACCACGTTGTTATCGTTCCGTTACTTTGATGAAAATAGAGAGATATCGACTGAAAATTGAGAAATGGCCATCGATTTAATATTTGAGGAATAACCAAGCTACATTGAGTTTTTGACGACTTCATTGGTAAACAATGCTGAAGAAATGGAAGAATCATCCACTTAAAACCAGCTCTCACTTTTGGAAAAAAATGTTTTAATAATTTTTAATTAAACTAATTATTAACAGGTAGTTGAATCAGATTAGCCGAGAGCTTAAAGACACTAGTCTTCTAAGCAGAAGTCCCGGGTTCGAGTCCGAGTCCCTGCATTGATATTTGACCGGCTATAATATGATTCCTAGTCACCAATCCGTCTGGCAAGCGTGGTGACTTAATGCCAACCCCCTTCCATTTGATGGAAGAGGCCTACCCAGGTAACCACAATATCCTAAGAATATTCTAAGGATATTCTAAGGACATTTAAATCTTCTTAGAATATTCTGAAGATATTGTGTGTTACCTGGGTATATTCAAGCAGTGGATTGTCGCTATCGACAGGCTGATGATGATGATGAGTTGAATAAAAATGAAGTTTAAGTTTTTTTTTTTTTGCATGTCTTGTGATGGATTGAATGGCGCGCGAAGTTATCCATTTCAAATGGTTAGAGCGGGCCCGGGGGGGGGGGGGGGGGGGGAAAAAAAAAAACCACTCAAAAATGAAGAAGGGCCCCCACACGTCGCGCCACGCTACATCGGGCGGCACCCTTCCCACGGCCCGTTGGCGCGGCGAGATCAGCAAAATCACAGAGCCCGTGGCAAACCATTTATGCCCTTTCTTCTATAGCCGACTTGCATTTTTATCGGACGCGCGCCACAAGTAAGGCCGCGCTACCTCGGGCGGCACCCTTCCACGGCCTGTTGGCGCGAGCAGATGCGGCGTGATCCGCGAAATCACAGGCCGTGGGAAGGCACCTTTAAGTAAAACAAGCCGTTTTGCTCAGCGTGGATATATATTCCTAGGCTGCTAAGCTGGAAGCTTCTCATTAAGATACTTTAATCAGTTTTTACTTTATCCAATGCGAAGCATGGGAGAAAGTATTGGAATCGCTCTCGCGGCAAGCGCGACTTCAAAGGGTCCTCAGGTAAAGACTACGGAACCCATGGACTCAATTAAGGTCACAAATTGAAGTATTCAATGAGATTGAATTTTAGCACGTGACGGTTTTGCCAAAAATTACCTGGGATCTCGCCGAGAGGCCAAAAAGTGCCATTTTTTTGGAAGTGCGTGGGGATGGATGGATGGATGGATGGATGGATGTATGTGTGTTATCGTTTTTTTCGTCCACGAATTTTTCCACACCGTTGCACCGAATGAATTGAAATTGAAAACCTACCAGTATTTTAACAAAATGAAGCGCTGATTAGTTTTTGGTACATATCGGTCCACAAACATTAGTACTTTATTTCAGTACTTTTTTAGTTTTTTCTAAATATCTTGAAAATAACTTAACCAATTTTGATGAAATTTAATATCCTAATTAAGTACCTTGGGACCCACAAAAAAGGTTAAATAAAGTTTTTAGTAAAATTATATTTTAAAGTACTTTACTCTAGAACATATTAATATTTCAAATGAATTTGGATAAAGTTTAGCAACGATCCGTTGCAGTTTATTCTTCTTTAGTGATGTTATTAATAGTGATCATATCATCAGAACTTGACCAAATTAATATGACACCATCCCTAAGACACCCCCTTTCGGATAAAAAAAGAACCATCGAAATCGGTTCATAAACAAAGAGGTTAGGTCTAAACAAACCTAATAAAAAAGGTCTAATACCTATGAAAAAAAACGAAAAAAAAATGGGACCAATCGGAAGCTAGACTGGACCCAATGCAAAAAAAAATTTCAAAATCGGTTGACAATTGGCGGAGATATGAGGTAACATAGGCACAAAAAAAAAAAAAAAAAAAAAAAAAAAAAAAATTCAGTCGAATAGAGAACCTCCTCCTTTTTTGAAGTCGGTTAAAAAAAATAAAAGATTTCTTTGGCATTTTTAAGTAGATATGAGTAAAAATCACTGGCACTAAAACGGTTAAAATATATTTAATTACGGTTAGTTTGCCATAAGAAACGATTTGTCGTTGCCGTTATTTATTCCATTCAGAACCTCCTCCTTTTTTTGAAGTCGGTTAACAAAATGGACGAACGAATTGAAAGAGATTCCGAATCTGAAAGCCAACCGAGAGAGCGAGAATCGTATCACTCAGGCCATTAACCCCCACCCCACACCCCTATACTCCCACCCTAACATTTCAACGAAATTGTTGATATATAAGAGTAAATATTATTTTATAGAAATTTATTCAGGTATTCAAGTTTAATACATTTACGTCAACACAATCTAATAAATCTCAAACTGGTGAGGTTTATAGCTTGCTTCTTTGCTTGCCAGCCTGCCTATTCTCGTTATATAATATTTACGATTATTACCAAAATAAATGTGAAATTCAAAAAAAAAAGAACAAAATTTGTTATACCTACCTATAATATTTATCTTTTTGATGTTTTCATGGCCAAGTTCATTTTAAAAGATGGCTTATTCAAGGTTTATTAGAAGAATATAAGGAACATAATTAATTCTATGTTCATAAATAAAGTTTCTTAATGTCAGTCATTTTCAAATTGAGAGTTGTAAATCAAATATATGACAATAATTATGTTCTTAGGAAATTAGACCTAAACTATAGTATTCCCATTGGTACTTCGACCTTCTGCCAGGGTCACCAACACCAATTATCCCCCCTAAGAGTAATGTCAAAAACCAATAAAAAGGCCAAAATTTATGAAAAAACTCTGAACTTATATTTTATAAAATGTAGAGTGTTGCCAACTTGCCTTAAGAGTGATGTCAAATGTCAAAAACCCCCTAAAAAGGCTGAAATTAAACAAAAATAAACCCTAAATTGATATATCGTGAAATATAGAGTATTTCGAAAATGTAGGTTTTTGTTTAAAATATGGATAATTAAATGAATATAATTGAAATAAATAGTATCCCAATAATTCCACATTATGTTCTCATCATCATCATTGAGTATACAGTCCTAAGACTGGTTTGATGCAACAATCCGTCTCCACTCGACTCTGTCCCCCGCCAGCTGTTTGACCTCTCTAAATGTCTGGCATCCCATATCCCCAATTATTTGGTTGAAATATTCTAATCTGGGTCTTCCCCTTTTCCCCCTCTCCCCTCCAAGATATCCCTAAGCAGTCCCCCATGTCTCAGTGTGTGCCCCATCATCTGACCTCTTCTCTTCTTCAGACTCTTCCACAAGGTTCTTCTTTCTCCGATTCTTCCAAGAACTTCTTCATTTGTAATTTTATCCATCCATTTGATATTCATCATTCTTCTGTAGCACCACATTTCGAAAGCCTCTAATCTCTTTCTCTCCGCTTCTCTAATTGTCCAGGTTTCACACCCGTACATGGCTATGCTCCATACATATGTCTTCAATAGCAACTTCCTGTTTTCTAAGCTGATTGAGGAGGAGCATAGTAGTTTTTGTTTTGAATTAAACCCCATTTTTGCTTGGGCAATTCTTGATTTAATTTCGTTTTCGCTCCTCCCATCCCATGTTATTTTACTTCCTAGGTAGCGGAATTCCTTAACTCCTTCTAGGTTTTCTTGGTTAATTTTGATGCATTCCTGTCTCGTTTGTTCTTTTTTTGTACATACTAGGACCTTGGTTTTATTCTTGTTTATTTTCATTTTGATTTCTTCTATTAGGATTTGGTTAATTCCATTCAGGGCGTCCTCTAATTCTTTTTTATTGCTTCCTAGAAGGGCAATGTCATCGGCAAATCTTAACATAGCGATCTTTTGACCTTGGATTTCGATACCTGTATCAATTTTGTCTTTGAATTCTTTAATCGCTTCTTCTATGTATAAGTTGAAAATCATGGGTGACAGCACACATCCTTGTCTTACACCTTTTTTTATTTTGGCTTCTCTTTGCTCATCTCCAATATTTATAATTGCCGTCTGGTTTTGATATAGATTGTAGATTAGTCTTCTCTCCCTGAATTTTATTCCCGCCTGTTTTAATATTTTAAACAGCTCTATGTTCTATATATTAAAAATGTGAAAGTATAAAACTGCGAGTTAAAAATTTTCTTAAGAGACCTTTTGATTAGTGAACTGAGTGGATATCGATGAGGCAGTCCAAAAAAGAAGAAGATAATTTACACTATCTTTTTATTCATAAAACCGACGTTTCGGAGGCTATTCCCTCCTTCTTCAGGGTTTTGAAAAGTCAGTGAAGGAAATCCAATGCGACATTCCCCTCTGTCTCCTCTTTCAGTGGCAGTAACAATAATATATTGTATTTCATTCTCAGCAGAATTATAATATAGTATATTTATTGCCAGTGAAAGAGGAGACGGGAATGTCGCATTGAATTTCCTTCACTGACTTTTCAAAACCCTGAAGAAGGAGGGAATAGCCTCCGAAACGTCGGTTTATGAATAAAAAGATAGTGTAAATTATCTTCTTCTTTTTTGGACTGCCTCATCAATATCCACTCAATTTCACTTATCAGTCCGTCTCCAAAAATTACTCCAATTTTTCGTTTAAACAATTTAATATGTATTTTAAATACTAAGCAAAACTAAAACAAATCAATTTTAAACGTTCTTCTTTAAGTTTTGCAGCTTCTAAAATTTTAGCACTCGTAAAATTCTGCTCGGACCTCATGGGCCTAAGGGCTAAATCGGCCACTGATAGAAATTGGCATTTTTAAGCTATTGCATAGCTTTTATCGCGGGCTTTGAGCGCGGCGACCGAATCGAGAAATTCCGTAACGAAAATAACCTAACAATCCCCTCCAAGCGGCCAGCCGAAAGCCAGCGGAGTCGCCCGACTCTTGGCGGAGAGGCGGCTCGAGCGGGGGAGATGTCCCTCCCCGCCGCCGCCCACCACTCCTACACGAGACTCGAGCGACTCGACTGACAGCCGACCGGCGGATTTAAGAGGTGGGGAGGGGGCTTTCAAAGGATCTCATTATGGAGGGGATTTTGAAATTAAAGGGGGGGGGGGTTTCTTTTACAAAATTATAATTTATTAATTATCTTATTTTTTTACAATACATTTAAATTATAAAATACAATTAAACTATAATAGTAAATAATATAAATGAATAATAAATAATTTTCTGGAGACGAACAGTGGACAGCCGGTACATCTTTAAAAGAAAAAAATATATTTTAAATTGCATTTTAAAGTAAAAAACGCGGAATATAGAATATTTATTTTTTTTATTAACATTTATTTTAAATTTTTTTCAGACGGACATGAGACAACACCGTGGGATTATTATTATTATTTGTATTTCCCATGCATTATGCTATTCAAATAAATAGGATTAAACAAAAATAATTATTAAGCTATTGCATAGCTTTTATCGCGGGCTTTGAGCGCGGCGACCGAATCAAGAAATTCCGTAACGAAAATAAACCTAACACCCCCACTCCGACCGGCACAGCGGTGCGGCGTTGAAAGCCGTGCATCGTCTAACGTCGTTTCAGTTCGGCAGACTTCGACACGGTGTTTGTGTGCGTGCGACTAGACGTATGCGTGTAGACTGTACGAAGCTCGCACGGATCGAGACGAGCTGTTCCGAAATCGGACGAATACGTAAGCAGCTGTTTGTGAAAAAATATTGCATAAATATTATAATTGCATAAGTTGATAAAAAATGCTATGCAATAGCTTTACCGCGGCAGTCCCCGAGTGCCACACATCTATTTTTTTACATAATGTGTTTTTGTTGCAATTTTTCATTTACTAGAGTGTTAGATTTATGCAAGTGAAAATAATGAAAGTGGAGAGCAGATCGATATAAAATATCTTTTGCAATATCTCGTTAAATGGCCAATTAAAGCAATCTGCTCTATCTCTTTGGTAAATATCTAAAAATGCTGCTGCTAAGCTGGCTGGCTGGCAGGCAGGCACAAAAAAAAACAACCCCTCTTCATAATTAACACGCCCACTTTCATCAATTATTTAATCTCATACTTGGATAAACAATGTCGTGGTTTTTTTGCACTCCACTCTCATTAATAAAATAGATTTATGCTACTTTGTTTAAAAGAATCTAACAGGTGTGTGTTCATATACCTACCTTTCTTTTCTTTTTTTTTTTTTTTTTTTTTATTTAGAAAAATAATTTCAATCGTTTTACCCACATAAGTAAGATATCTCTAGAGACAAACCATTTTATTGCTCTCAATCTCTCTCTTTCAATCATTTTTTTCTAGAAATAATTTACAATAAATTGCTTGATTTTTTTTTTTTTTTTTTAAATCCCAATCGAAAAGTTCTTGGAAGAATCGGAGAAAGAATGACCTTGTGGAAGAGTTAAAAAAGGGAGTACAAAATTTTAATAGAAATGACAAAAAAAAATAAACATTTTTTTTTTTTTTTTTTATTAATTAATTCCGCGTGTCAAAAAACGTAGACAATATTGTGGTAGTTGACGTTCCCTTAACTGGTCATTAACATTAATTAGTTTATGTTAAATTTAAACCAGCTCGAGTACTGATTTATTTTTTGATTTTTTAAATTTCATTCGGACTTCATTGTAAAGAGGTGTAAATAATTGTATATACTGGCATGTTATCTCATTTGAATTTGTATGTGTATATATCTAGCGATTAAAGAATTCAAAGACAAAATTGATACAGGTATCGAAATCCAAGGTCAAAAGATCGCTATGTTAAGATTTGCCGATGACATTGCCCTTCTAGGAAGCAATAAAAAAGAATTAGAGGACGCCTTGAATGGAATTAACCAAATCCTAATAGAAGAAATCAAAATGAAAATAAACAAGAATAAAACCAAGGTCCTAGTATGTACAAAAAAAGAACAAACGAGACAGGAATGCATCAAAATTAACCAAGAAAACCTAGAAGGAGTTAAGGAATTCCGCTACCTAGGAAGTAAAATAACATGGGATGGGAGGAGCAAAAACGAAATTAAATCAAGAATTGCCCAAGCAAAAATGGGGTTTAATTCAAAACAAAAACTACTATGCTCCTCCTCAATCAGCTTAGCAAACAGGAAGTTGCTATTGAAGACATATGTATGGAGCATAGCCATGTACGGGTGTGAAACCTGGACAATTGGAAAAGCGGAGAGAAAGAGATTGGAGGCTTTCGAAATGTGGTGCTACAGAAGAATGATGAATATCAAATGGATGGATAAAATTACAAATGAAGAAGTTCTTGGAAGAATCGGAGAAAGAAGAACCTTGTGGAAGAGTCTGAAGAAGAGAAGAGGTCAGATGATGGGGCACACACTGAGACATGGGGGACTGCTTAGGGATATCTTGGAGGGGGAGGTGGGAAAGAAAAGGGGAAGGGGAAGACCCAGATTAGAATATTTCAACCAAATAATTGGGGATATGGGATGCCAGACATTTAGAGAGGTTAAACAGCTGGCGGGGGACAGAGTCGAGTGGAGACGGATTGTTGCATCAAACCAGTCTTAGGACTGTATACTCAATGATGATGATGATGATATATCTATGTATGTAAGTGTGTGTTGTGTAATCAAGCTTTTATCAATGTTCTGTACAAACTGATGGGGTCGGCACATTGGTGGGGGGGTGGGTGAGTACCTTTTGACATCTGTAATTAATAATAACTCACTGACTTGCCTATTGTGTGGTCCCACAGTTTCCACTGAGGAAGAGATGCCGAAAGCTCTCTCTCGAAATATTTGGATTAACCATTTGAATAATAAAATAAATTACTGGAAAGAAGCAATTCAATTTATTTATCCTTTAACAATAAAAAATTAATATATCCACACCAAACCAGCAAAATTCTTATGATTATTTTTAATTGCAATTACATTCAAAACTTTGTGGTCAGTGATAATATGTCTTGATGATGGCCATCATAGCTAATGTAAACGTTGTTAAAAATATGAATTAAGTTTTATTTCAATTTTATTTTATTTTGGCTGCGATTAGAAATCGACCGTTTTACCTGAATTTAAAAT
The DNA here is from genome assembly GCA_023213315.1 of Euborellia annulipes. Classification (NCBI taxonomy): domain Eukaryota; kingdom Metazoa; phylum Arthropoda; class Insecta; order Dermaptera; family Anisolabididae; genus Euborellia; species Euborellia annulipes. The sequence continues at coordinate 41,951 of JAKCPI010013796.1, forward strand.
TATAAATAGTATTAATATATCGTTTTTAATTGAAACATCGTTCGGTGTTCCAGGTACTCTTAATTAAAGAAACTACAATGTATCCAATGATACATTGCACAAAGAAAGTGCAAAGAGAGGCGGATTGGAGATAAAGGAGGACTAAAAGTAGTATTTTTTTAATTCTGGTTAAATATAAATTTCATTTAAAAATAAATTGTAAAAAAAAACCAAATTAATATAATTTCTTTTGTTTATAGATTAGGTAAAATTAAATCTTAGCAAATTTAATTATAAATAATAAACTAGAAAATCATAGATCAAAGATGGTGTCATCTATTAAATCCGATGGAGTGGAATATTTTTAATTATATGTCAGAGGGGTTGTTTTTCACCCCCTCGGGAATCGAAAAATCCCGCCATCGGATTTAATAGATGACACCATCTTTGATCTATGATTTTCTAGTAAATTTGAATCTATTACCATCGGCAAATTAATATCTTTCATATTAAATTAGGAAAAGTCATTCCATTGCCCTTCGAATTTTGAATTTCTTCAAAATTCGAAACACTCAACCACCTTTATTTAAATTATATGGCATGGCTATATGTTTAAATTTAGAATCACTATATCGCGAAATTTTACAAATTAAGATAACAATCTTTGAGTAAAATATTTTACGCGTTTGCATATGTCAGAGAGGTTCGTATCCCGCAGGTGAGCCAGGTGGCCCGGATTGCTGTTACTGGCACTCGGGTTCGATTCCCGAGGGGGTGAAAAACAACCCCTCTGACATATAATTAAAAATATTCCATTCCATCGGATTTAATAGATGACACCATCTTATGATTTTCTAGTACATATTGAATTATATTAAGAAACTAAACCAACATTAAACAATAACTAATACATTTTTTAAGAAAATTTTAATTCATAGTTACAACACAGTTTCTGAGATAATAATGAATAAATAATGAAAAATGTATATTTACACTAAAAACAAGCTGGCAACAACGCATTTATTTAACCTAAAAAGTGGGTTAACTTTAGTACTTTTTTGACGTTTTTTCGCTTCAGCCATTGTCGCAACAGCTTTCAATCGCTTATTAAGAACTTTTTGTTTTATAAATCTCCCTTTATAATGTACTTTATCTGACATTTCTATGATAAAATATATACAAGCTCGGACAGTGTTGCCAGATTTGTCAAACGAGCACGGGATTGGCTAGTAGTGGTACATAAACAGCAAAAAGTTTTGGGCTTATGAATTATGAATCCTTATTGTCTGTTCTATATACTCTAGCATTAACTTTTTGCTAGTATTGTCGCGAAACAACTACCTTAAGAATAAAGATAGAATGTTTCGCCCTATAATAACAGATTGAGTTTAAAAAAATAAGTCGCTGAAGAAGTCGCCAATTCTAGTGCCGAAACGAAAAAGTCCGTCTTATTCAATATAAAACTTTGAATTTAATTCATTTATCCAATTTCTTGAGATCCTAGATATTACATTATTAGATTTTCTGTTATAATTTAGAGAGATTATTATTTAAATACTTCTGCATCGATTGGTGGCAAAACGAAATTTATGAACAATATAGTTCCGGAGATATTAAATTCCAAAGATAGAGTTTTTCAGACTCTTATACATTGCACTATACGGGATATCGGAAAGTTTACATACATATTTAATTATAATTAAGAAACTCTTCTTACCATTGTTATAAAAAACTAAACCAACATTAAACAATAACTAATACATTTTTTAAGAAAATTTTAATTCATAGTTACAACACAGTTTCTGAGATAATAATGAATAAATAATGAAAAATTTACACTAAAAACAAGCTGGCAACAACGCATTTATTTAACCTAAAAAGTGGGTTAACTTTAGTACTTTTTTTGACGTTTTTTCGCTTCAGCCATTGTCGCAACAGCTTTCAATCGCTTATTAAGAACTTTTTGTTTTATAAATCTTCCTTTATAATGTACTTTATCTGACATTTCTATGATAAAATATATACAAGCTCGGACAGTGTTGCCAGATTTGTCAAACGAGCACGGGATTGGCTAGTAGTGGTACATAAACAGCAAAAAGTTTTGGGCTTATGAATTATGAATCCTTATTGTCTGTTCTATATACTCTAGCATTAACTTTTTGCTAGTATTGTCGCGAAACAACTACCTTAATCATTAGTTTTATTTTTTTTCGATTATGTATTATTTTTTACTATAAATCTCAATAAAATCATTCAAAAAATGATATTTTCTTTATTTTTTGAACCCAATGTTCTAAAGCTAGAAAGCCTAAAATTCTAATCATTTCTCCTCATTGAAAGTACAAACTTTCTGCGACTTTTCGATCTTAAGTTATCGATGGAATATGAAGACACAAAGAGAGGAAAAAACATGGTTCATAATAATTTCCTCAACCATTCAGGCATTTTTAAACACAATGAGCAAAAAAAAATTGTTTGCATGAATTCAATATTATGTTCGACCCCCCCCCCCCCAACTCATCACTTATCACTTGCAAAATTTGCGGAGAGTACCGAGCTTACTTTTCTCTTCAATTTACTTTTGAATACTTTAGTTAATACTGAGGTTATTATTAATATTAATAATAGATGTTAAGTGAAAGTGATGTGATTGCCCTAAGCCCGGCCGCAGCTATATTTTTTAATTATAAACCTAACATCTTCTTCTTCTTCTTAATAGACCTATGGTCTGTTTATTCTAACTCGTCCTGCCAGCGTTTTTTAGGTCGACCTCTGCTTCTTTTGCCTGCTGGTTTGTTCGTTAAAATTTTCTTGAGAATTCGGTCTTCGCTCATTCTTTCCACGTGTGTGTACCAATTTTCTCTTCTACATTTGATCCAGTCATCGATCTTTTGAATTCCACATTTTTCCCTGATGTCTTCACTTCTTTGTTTATCAAACAGCGATAGATCAAGGATTCTTCTGAGGGTCTTCATCTCGGCCGTTTCCAACATCTGCCTAGTTTTGGCTGTATCTGGTCTTGTTTCGGCTGCGTAGGTCAGTATTGGTCTTATCATAGTCTTATATATTCGCACCTTGGCTTCTGTTCTTAGGAACTTATTCGACCAGATTGCGTTATTAAGACAACCTGATATCCTTAGGGCTTTAATAGATTGTGTTTTTACTTCTGTCTCTAGATCTTGATGAGAAGTTATCTGAATACCAAGGTACGTAAATGACATGACCTGTTCAATTACCCTATCATATAGCTGTAATTTGCATCGAAGTGGCTCTTTGGATATAGTAAGCGTTTTTGTTTTTTTTTGTTGACAGGGTAAGATCGAATTTGGTGGCTAGTAGACTGAATCGATATAGAAGCCTTTGAAGAGAATCTTCATCTTCGGCAACCAGGGCTGCGTCGTCTGCGTAACACACACATGATATATTTTCATCTCCGATTGTGTATCCTTTAAGGTCTTTAATTCCCTCTATTATCTCGTTCATTACTATGTTGAATAGTAATGGGCTAAGGGAATCACCTTGCCTAATCCCTTGGTTTACTGGGATGCTCTTTGTCAGCCTTCCTTCTATTTTTAGCTTTGCGGAGTTGTTTGTATAAATATCTTTGATCAGGTTAATAAGATTATTTGGGACTTTATGCTTAATCAGGATGTTGATGATATGTGTAAGCTTGATCTTATCAAACGCCTTTTCGATATCAATGAAGCAGAAGAAAGCTGGCTTATTGAATTCATAGGCTTTTTCGGAGAGTTGTCTGATGGCAAAAATGGCATCAATACATGATCGATTCCTACGGAACCCTTGTTGTTCATCATGGATCTTAATGATTTTGTCTAATTTATTTGATATTATTTTTGTAGTTAGCTTCAGGTGAGTGTTAAGAAGGTTTATTCCGCGATAATTATCAGGTAGTCGTCTTTCGCCTTTCTTAAAGATGGGTATTACAACATTTGTTCTCCATTCTTCAGGGATCTTGCCTTTTTCAAATATCAGCAGAATTAATTTCGATATCTCTTCCCATTATAATACACGTATAATAGAAATAAATGCAAGTCTAATATTTTGGAATAGTTAGTATAATATAAAAGTGCAAACGCGACTCGCTTGAACGATTCCTCTTATCTAGCTCTTCGGAGAATTTTCGCCGGCTCGCTTATCTATCACCGGGCTCCGAGTTTTCTCTCTTTCTTTCCTGCATTTAAGCTCTCGGCGAGACTCACAGACACGTGCTGCCATCTACAGGTCAATCAATTCAAATTTATATTTATTTATTTATTTTCTCGTCATGAAGCCTTTTCCTATTTATTGTTATAATTTACAGTAGTATTAGTGGTGTTTAATGTTTATGGTAAACACAAATATTATTTTATTTTTACAATGCCAGGCTGTATTCACTCATATATGACAAAAACTATTTTTTCGAATTTTTCAATAATTTTCGCATATACTTAGTGATAAATTGTAATAAAAAAAAAAATATTTTGATTTTTTTGAGTTTTTTTACATGTATAATAATAATGGGTTAAGTGGTTTATTGGTCCTTTAGACTTTATATTTCAAGCGATCTTTCTATAAAATATGTATTTTTTAATATTTTTAAAATTTCTTAATTTATTTAAATTTTAACGAGCGATTGTTAGTCCAGGCAAATTACGATTTTAACAGGAAATAATTCCCGGTAAAGATTTTATTGCTGGAATACCTTTATTGGTACTCCAATATTACTACCCTAAGTTTTCCCCCAAATCTGTGTTGTGGAAATTTTTCTACGCGCCTCAAAATGAGAAAATGCTGGATATCTATAAATCTAAGAGTTTTATCAAAAAAGTGGTCCAAGTAAACGTTCAAGTCAACAAAATTTACTAGAGAATGAGATAGGAATCAAGTTTCTAGGATGAGTGGTTTTCATTTTATGAAGGAAAAACTGCGATTTTTTGCAAAAAATTGCATTTTTTCAAAACTTCAACCTCATGGTTACCATTATCCAATTAAGATGAAACTTTATTTAAATTGTAGCAAATTTAATCTAGTTTAAAAATGTATAGAGTCGTCTTTGTCGAAAACGTGCTCCTTCATGGTCAAAATGGGGAAAAATCGAAAAAAGTACGAGTTTTAGGGATATTCAAAAGTGATCCCGGGGGCTGTTTTTTGACAGGCGCTAGTACCGGTTCTACTGAACCTAAATAGATGAAATTTTTATCATTTTACGCGTAATTTAAAGAGCTTTAATTTATCTAATAAATATCTTTTTGATTTGATAAGCCGTTTTAGAGTTATTCAAGAAAAACTGAAAAAACTCCGAAATTTTCTCATTTTGAGGCGCGTAGAAAAATTTCCACAACACAGATTTGGGGGAAAACTTAGGGTAGTAATATTGGAGTACCAATAAAGGTATTCCAGCAATAAAATCTTTACCGGGAATTATTTCCTGTTTATGCCATTTTTTCACGTAATTTGCCTGGACTATGTAACATTTGGATCATTTTAGTTTGTGCAAAAGAAAAACTAAATAACTTCTTCAAGATTGCATGCGCCTTAGTAATAATCTCAATAGATTGAATAAACTATATAAAATTTTAGACGTAGACTTTAAATTTCGAAAAAATCAGGAGAGAGTGTCTTCTAGGTACTAAAACTGAGTGATTATGGATTGTGACGACTTTGGAAATTTATAGATTCATGCATTATTGAAATAACGGACGTTAAATATTGGATTTGTACATATATTATGGTAACTGTAAATTAAAAATGAATTTCCGATGCTGTTTTTAGCCACTTTTATATCTAGTTGAATTAATTAGAACAGTAAAAACAACTTATTACCCCTTAGATCCATTTTAAATAAAGTTGTTATTCTCTCTCTCTCTCTCTTTTCTTTTTATTGAATTTTCTTTTTTCTCCTGGGTTATTTTGAAACATGTCCCTTCTCTAATTTTTTTCTTTTTTTGTTCTGTTTCAGTCCATCCCATCCACGGTACTCACCATTGCCATGTCAACGAATGGCATCAGGCGATCGCTGAAGAACTTTGATTGCTTGACCAAGCCAGCACTTGAGTAAGAATTTTTAGCCTCACAAACGCGACAGAGGAAAGTCATATTTTGCCTATTGTAATGTCTTCCAGGGCAACTCAAAAAAAAAAAAAGAAAAAAGAAAAAAAATTAAGAGACAAGTTGACTTCTAAGTTTAAGAAAGTAAATATTTATATGTGTATTTGGTGAAAGTATTGAAGAGATGCATCTATTTTCTATGGTAAAAAATAAAGTTATTTATATATTATATCAGGGGTGTCCAACCTTTTGGCTTACACGGGCCACATTTGAAGAAAAAAAATTGTCTCGGACCGCGGATAAAATATTATAATTCTATTGATATTTGTTATTCAAAAAAGATAGTTAATAATGTAGAAATAAGAACTTTATTATTTTTTTAGCTCATAGTGAGCTTCTAATTTTACTTTTCGTAAATTTTATACTAGAAAAATAGGCTTATCCTATGTTTGTTCAAAAGAAAAGGTGAAGTTTGAATTTTTTGAAAAGTATTTATTTATTCATCAATATCCATTTTGTCCCCTTCAAAGTAATCCCCCTCAGATATAATGCACACTTATGCCAGCGCTTCTTCCAATCCTCGAAGCACTTCTGAAATGCGCTTTTCGATATGGCCATCAGCTCGTTCTTCGATTCTGACTTTATCTCATCAATTGTGGCAAAACGCTTTCCTTTCATTGGTCTCTTCAGTTTTGGGAATAGGGGAAAAGTCGCAGGGAGCCAAATCTGGTGAATAAGGTGGTTGAGGCATGGTTAGGGTGTTGTTTTTGGCCAAAAAATCACAAACAAGCATTGATGTGTGAGCTGGTGCATTTATGGTAGGCCAGTCAAAATCGACAATAAATTCGCAAAACATGATGTATCTCTGATTTTTTTAGTATGTTGTTTGGACCCATTAGGGGTATGTATGCCCAAGTTTGCAATTCTCAAAAAGTTGTGGAAAAATTTTTACACACGAAAAACCGCGAAATTTTCGGACTTTTTTCAGATTCTGCTCTATATCTCCTAATCCATGCATTTTTCGTCGAAAGCTATTCTATACGTTTTTTAAGAGCAATAAATTTGTGAGAAATTAAGCTCAACCGGAGCTCTCTAGGTTAATTGGTTACCGAATTATGGCACTTTGAAAATAGGCCAAATTTTCGAAAAATTGAAAATTTTAGTTTTAGACCCTCTTTGGACAGAAATTGCATCGAAACCATTGATCCTACAAGTAAAACTTATAGAATATAATTTGTAGGCAATTTAATTAGCTTTAAATTAAGTGCAGTGCGGGGTCTGTAAGTCTCGTAGTTCTCTCAAAATCTAAAAAAAATCATATAAGGTAAAATCGCATTTTTCCAGAAATGTTCCATAACCTTTCCTATCTTTTGTTTTTTGGTTCGGGAATGAAAAAAAAAGCATGTAATCATTTAAAAAAACGGTGAAATGTATTTTAATATAAACATAAGTAATAAACATAAGTAATCAAAAGTACAGTAACTTAATCAATATATTTTTTTTTTTTTTGAACAAAATATTTTATAAGAACTTAATTTTTTTGAAAAAAATTATTTTTTGAGTTTCTTTTGAATGAAAAAAGATGGTCATTATTTCAAAATAACACATCAACAGTCCCGGTCAGCAAGTTGACGCCGGGGTTCGTCTCCTTGGGAGACGAAACCCTCCTCAAAGTAATTATAAAAAAATATTCAAACAACACCTATGAATCTAATTTAAATTCAAAAATTCTTTATTAAAAATATTTTATTTACCAATTTAAATATTTACATGATTATTTACAATATTTAGCATCGAGCAACACTCCCTTCCCATGTCCATGTTTATAATGAGTCATTTTTTATTTTACCAATTTTAGATTGATAATAGTGGGAAAATTGAGTAAAAACCCACGATTTGAAATCAATTAATCAATCAATCAAATTAGACACATAGTCAAACACGTCGCCTTTTTTTGATGGCCCTGGGCCGTCACTTTCGTTGCTCTCTTCAATAGGTAGGCCTTCCGCTATTTGTGGGTCGTCGTCTCCGTCCCCTATAGGTAGGTACTCCAGTATTGGTGGATCGTCAGGGTTATCTCCAGGCTCGTCATCGTCGTCCTCTTCAATGATGATAAGGGCAGCGTTCTGGCACGTTTCCCCAGAGAAGGTAGAACACATCACAGAACATCTCAGCCCTGCTTTCAGGCAAGTGCAGCCACCTCTGCACCCCTTCTTGCATTTGCAAGAGAGGAGTTTTAGGAGCTCTGCGGGGGCAGGAGGTTGCCGACTTGCAATGGGAATGAGTCCAGCCGAGGTCAATTTCCAACCCCAGTCGGTGGCCTCTTTCTCCACCCCCAACCACTTTTGCACCTGGTGGTATGTGCGGTAGTGGTGATACGACGCAGCCTCTGTGGTTGGGGGCAAACGGGCCAGATTCGCTTTGGCGTTGGCTGCTGTCTTCACAAAAGCACGGAAGCGTACATCGTTGAGGGTGTCTGTCGTTTCGTCTCCTCCGTATAGGGCAACTAGGCATTTGTCACCGGCTGCTGCGACTTGTTGGTGTGTGGCATCTGTCTGGAGAAAAACTCTTGCTTGGTCCACTAGGGCTTGATTTTGTCTGAAGAGACCCCACATTTTCATCTTCCCCTGCCAGAAGAGGGCAGAGGTGGTGTCGCACCCAGTAAATGCGTGGATGAAAAGTTCAAATCCAGGTGGTAGCTCCACTTCCCCTTGATTGAATGAGCTGGTGGAGAATTGGATGGAACCCGCCTCACCTCTGTCACTCTTCTGGAAGTATACGTTTTTTTGAGTGGACCCTAGACCGCAGAGGAGCACAAGCAAATCCACATCCTCTCCAAAGATGATGACGTGGTCATTGGAGGTACTTTTTTGCAGAGCAGTCACGACGATATCGCGGTCTGCGTCTTCTTTTGATATTTTTGTCTCAATCCCCTCGAGAGCAAAAGCAGAACAGAGATGCTCGATGAGACGAACCTTGTTTTTGTCATTCGAGAGCATCTTCTCTTGGGGGGACTGTGATGATGGTCGATGAGTCAAACACAATTTCCGCTGACGCTGCAGAATACCGTCGTGATCGCTCTGCAAATTTGGTGCTCTTTTGGGCGCCATCCTCAGGATACCCGTCGAAGACTACACACGCATTTCTCCCAAAGTGGTTAAATATATAGCTTATGTAGCTTGCTGTGATAGCCCGTACTGAATCATCCTCAAGGGCGAGGGCGCTTGCCACTTAACCATTTTTTGCTAGCTTGTTGACTAATAATATTGGTACCTACCTACAATTTATTCAACTTACATACCTCCTATATGATCATAACACGTTTTGCATGTTAAAATCTCACTTCATGCAACAAAAAAGGGTGGTACATTTCTGGAAAAATGCGATTTTACCTTATATGATTTTTTTAGATTTTGAGAGAACTACAAGACTTACAGACCCCGCACTGCACTTAATTTAAAGCTAATTAAATTGCCTACAAATTATATTCTATAAGTTTTACTTGTAGGATCAATGGTTTCGGTGCAATTTCTGGTCCAAAGAGGGTCTAAAACTAAAATTTTCAATTTTTCGAAAATTTGGCCTATTTTCAAAGTGCCATAATTCGGTAACCAATTGACCTAGAGAGCTCCGGTTGAGCTTAATTTCTCACAAATTTATTGCTCTTAAGAAACGTATAGAATAGCTTTCGACGAAAAATGGATGGATTAGGAGATATAGAGCAGAATCTGAAAAAAGTCCGAAAATTTCGCGGTTTTTCGTGTGTAAAAATTTTTCCACAACTTTTTGAGAATTGCAAACTTGGGCATACATACCCCTAATGGGTCCAAACAACATACTAAAAAATCAGAGATACATCATGTTTTGCGAATTTAGCCATTTTTTGTGTCGATTTTGACTGGCCTAATAGGCAACAAAATCATTTCTTTCTTAGACTTAAATTAATATAAACATTACTAACCAAAAATTGGAATATCAAAAATTATAGTTTAAAAAAATAAAAAACACGCTGTTTGTCGTCAAATTTGGTCATGACAGATACATACATTTATTTTAAATAAATGTTAAAGTAATTTTTTTACTAGTTTGTTAAGAGGTCTAACAAGGTAGAATAGATTTCTAATCTAGAGATATAGCTTCAAGATCCAGAATTAATCATTTCAATCGATCTAAATTTGTTTGGGTTTTCATCTACAGTAGTTTTCCAAGTTTGCTAGAGCATTCTCTTTTTTCACTTTTTCCTGGACGTTGAATATCGAATTTCATAAACATTTATCCATTATGAGCGCATTGGCGTAGTTAGAGAGTTTTCCTAGGGGGGGAGCGGGTCAGCTGATTAGCCACCACAAGGTTTCAATTTCGGTAATCGGATTAGAGATCAACTAACTTTTTAGTAGAATTGACAAATTTTTGAAGTAACGAAATAATTTAATGTGAAATACATATAAAGGATTCGTCGTAATAATGGAGTTTCGATTTTTTAGGGAGGGGGACAATGATTTTTGTAGGGTCCACTGACCTTCTTGCCCCCCCCCCGCCACAACCTATATACGCGAATGTATGAGCGTATTAAAATTAAAAAAAAAATCAATAGGGGAGAGTGAAATTTGAGTAAAATAAATTGAGCGGTGTGGTCAAAATAAAAACTAATAAAGGCTCATATATTTAAGATCAAAAAATATCTCAAGAACGATCGGAAGGACTACCTTTGATGGCCATTGAAAAATTGAATTTTTTATTCAATTAGTCCATTAGGATATACGATACACGATTATTATTCTTGAGGTGGGGGACGGCAAAATATTGTTCGCTTACACGTAAAAAATGACTAGAATCGGCCCTTAAAACAGGTGGTTTATTTTAGAAAAAAGAAAGGCCCCCACAAGGCATCAGTAGACAAAAGTTGGCGAGAAGTTATTAGAGAATAAATCAGGAGAGATTTCTCATGCAAACGGGTAGACAGTCCTTGGATTGGTTGAACTGGAGGACTGATCTGAAAACTCCATTGGAATATCAAATTAATTAAACATTCCTTGCATTAGAGAGTGCGTGGTCAAATATTACAACACTTTAAGAAAACTCCAACTAAATTAAATTAATATAATAATTTTAATGTAAGTATATTAATAGAAACAAAACAAGAAATTGATATTTGTTATCAAAGTATGAGTGAAATAGATATATAATATTTATAATTAGGATGATTACATTTAATATAATTTTGTAGTAGTTGTAAATTGATAAACATTTTTTTTTTTTTATAAAAAACAAAAAGAAACGATCGTTTTGGTTTATTATTATATTTGCATATGAAAGACTGTGTCATCTGCTTGATGCAAATAAACATATACACTTATATTGAATTAATTTAATGATTATTTTTCTTATTAAATAAATACAATTCTTTTAGAAAAACAATCTCAAAACGTTTAACCGTTTCGGGAGAAATTCTCCCTTTATCAATGAAAATTTGAGAAAAATTATGAAATATAATGAATATATTACAAGGTTTTCAGCCTAGAATGATCTGATTTCTTGTTTATTTAGTTGTTCAATATCAATTCATTTTCTTACTGTAAAACGTGCAATGAATCTAACTCTGGGTTTTATTGATGGAATAAAATAAAAATGTCAATGTGAATAAATTTAAATTTATATAGAAAATAAAAATAAAGAAATTAAATATATGTATAATGATTTTAAAATTATAAAGGTTTTATTTGAACATTGAAGGCAGAATAATCGCGAAGCTGCTAGAGAATGAGAGGCAGCAAAAAGGCAGGAATCAATTTGCGATTTAATGGAGAGCAAAATTGATTAAAGGCGAAAAAACAGACATTTTTTCAATATTTTCACGAATATCTTTTTTGTTTTACGTGAAACAAGATTATATAAAAAATGAAGATGATTATTAAAATTCTCTATGAATTATGTCCCTTGCGTATAATCCATAAATCAATAGTGATTCCGTTAGGGTCAAAAATGGAAAAATTCATCAATTAAGACCGCCATGGGATCATATCTTTAATTCTATTCATCCCATCATCACGAATTTTTTAGATTTAATTAAAAAGTTATTTTTTAATTTTTAATAAAATCTAAAAAATAATAAGAAGATATTAAAAGACCTTCAAAATAATCCATGAAGGTTATAATTGATGAATTTGGCAGATTGCTACGCTATAACGAAACTATAGATTTAATGGAATATACGCATAAGATATAATTCATTGAGGATTCCATAATCTAGCATTTATTAAATAAAAGCACTCTTCGACATATACATGGAAATACAGAAAAAAGGAAAAAGTTTTCTTGAAACCTTTAATCAATTTTAGGAAAAATAAAATTTCAAATCAATTTTACGTTATTTCTTATCGATGATGAGGGCGCTGTAAAGATATTATTGATTAACAGCCACCCTAATAAACATACAATGAGAGAAAAAAATAAATGATTAGTGGAACAACAAATATACCACAAGTGACAAATCTTATATTATATTCAAAATTACAACTTAAACATTAAGATGTTCAAACAAAAATACACTCGTCGGGAAATTGAATGAATTGAAAGGAGATTTGAACTTATTTGTGAATATAAAATGAATCTGAAAATTTCTCAAGGATTTCTAAAATGTATTTTTAAATGAGTTATGAGATTTGACCTTTGTGCGAAGGCCTTTGAGCAATGAGCACACTTAAAGGGCCTTTCTCCTGTATGTGTAAGCAAATGGCTATCGAGAGTGTTCTTGTGTGCAAATCTTTTGGGACACTCAGTACATTTATAAGGTTTCTCTCCTGTATGTATCCTTAAATGCGTTATGAGATGAGATTTATCTGAGAAGCGTTTTTCACACTGAGCACATCCAAAAGGCTTTTCCCCGGAATGTATCCTTAAATGCGTTGTGAGATTAGATTTATCTGAGAAGCGTTTTTCACACTGATCACAGCCAAAAGGCTTTTCCCCGGAATGTATCCTTAAATGCGTTGTGAGATTAGATTTATGTGAGAAGCGTTTTTCACACTGAGCACAGCCAAAAGGCTTTTCCCCGGAATGTATCCTTAAATGCGTATGTGAGATTAGATTTCTGTGAGAAGCGTTTTTCACAATGAGGACATCCAAAAGGCTTTTCACCGGAATGTATCCTTAAATGCGTTGTGAGATTAGATTTATGTGAGAAGCGTTTTTCACAATGGGGACATCCAAAAGGCTTTTCACCGGAATGTATCCTTAAATGCGTTGTGAGATTAGATTTATGTGAGAAGCATTTGTCACAATGGGGACATCCAAAGGGCCTCTTACCGGAATGTACCAGCAAATGTCGTGTTAGCTTATATTTTGATATAAATTTTTTTTGACATTCTGTACATTCGAAGAATTTCTGACCTAAATGAATTAGAAAATGTTAAATTATTTGTCATAATGGATTTCAATGGATATTAAGGATTAAATTTACCTTTAGTTAATACAATTAATATTCAAATGCTTTTTGAATAAACAGGATATTTTCGTTTGAATGCATTTCTTTTGATGCTTTTCTAGAAATTCTTCGCTAATGAACATCATGTTACAGTAGCAGCACGGATGAAGGGGCCCTGAAATAAAACACAAATCACTTAAAATCATAAAACTAACCTTAATAAATACTTAGTTAATGACTAATGACTAGAGACCGGATTTTTATGCAGTAAAAAGTGCCAAAATATGCAGTTAAAAATGCTGAAATATGCAAGTAATATGCAGAATACGTTGAAATATGCAAATATATGCAGTAAAAGATGGCAAAATAAATTTTTTTATGCACTAAAAAATTAAAATTGAAGACAAAATGACTATATATTTGAAGGAGTGCTATGAGAGGAATAAAATGATAAAGTAAGCTATAGACACCAAGTGTCAAATATCTACTTTTATTGCGTAAAAAATTGCACAAAATTCTCGTTACATTTAATAATATAATATTATTAAAAAATCTTTAAACTCAAAGAAATAATAGGTACACTTGAATAAAATAAACATAATAAATATAATTATGTTTCAAAAATGTGAACGAAAAAATACGGGGGGGGGGGTAGTTTTATTTAACAGACACGATTGTATTGTATTGCTTTTATTTTTTTACCATATATTAACAAGCTTTTCTTATTGACGTACAAATAATAAACTAATAAAATAATGCAAATATTTGACCGGCTATAATAATCTGATCCCTACACTAATTTACACACACACACACACACGAACACTCAATGTCCAAAATGGGCTATAGTTCCCGAAGGCCGTTAAAAAAAAATAAAGAAATAATTAACAAATGATCTCAAAAATAATTAAAATTTGATTGTAATTGTGAATAATTTATGTTTACAAGTGTCCTCCTGTTTTATTTCTTCTTTTTTTAATTCTTTCTCCGAAAAGTTACTTTTAAAACATCTGTATTTGGCACGAAATGTGCAATATTTGACAAAAATAGATGGGTGGCAATTTCGGGACCAGCCGTGAAGCTATTGTATAGCATTTTTATCAACTTATGCAAATTATAATATTATGCACATTTTTTTTTTTTTATAAAAATAGATGTGTGGCACTCGGGGACTGCCGCGGTAAAGCTATTGCATAGCATTTTTTATCAACTTATGCAATTATAATATTTATGCAATATTTTTTTTCTTTGATATTAATTCAAGTTACACTTTTTGAGCGTGGTGACCGATAAGAAAACAATGTTTTTTCTTTTTCTTTTATTGAATAAATGAGAAGTTAATATTGTTTAAAATATTTTTATTATCTTACAATACATGTAGGTTATTCAGGAATTTTTATCATTGTAACTATAGGTTTATGGTAACTGAAATAAGAAACATAAGTTTGAGACTTGATATCCTCTAAATATCTGGAAAATACCGCGTCAATGGTGGTCCCATATTTTGTTGTGGATTCTTGTGGATCATTATTCATTTTCAAATTCAATTTTTCCGAAAGAAAAGTTGTCAACCGCTCTGAATTTTTATCAGTGAAGTTGATGTTGAAATCGCCAGCCAAGATAAGTGGAAATTTATTACCATTTGTACCAAGTATTTTCGACCCTTCTTCAGTGTACTCCAGTAAAGTGCGATGAATAAAATGCTCTACCTCGTCCAATTTTGGATTCGGAGAAATGTAAATTGCTACCATGACTATGTGTAGGCCATTTCTAAGTTTGCATAAGCACGCACAAATATCTCCAACAAATGAGCGCCTAACATTAACATCGCTAACGTGTGCAATATTTATTTCAATATTCGGAGTCATAATATTAGTAACATTATTATTATTTTGGTAAATAGCTACCCCACCTTTTGGAACAGTATCTCGTTTGAATTGAACAATACAATTGAAATGAGGTATTTCAATCGGATTATCACGCGTCATGCAAGTTTCGGTAAGAAGTAACACATTTGTTTGTCTCGTAACTGAATCTTGTAAATCGTATTTGTGACTATTTAGACTTTGGCAATTGAAAGTCATTATTGAAATGCCATTTCTATTACTAATGAAATCTAAGACACTTTGAGCTATCGTCTGAACACTATTTAAAGACAGTCTTTTGAATTCTTGCAACAAAGATGCAGTCGATGCAGCTTGCCTTCGATTATGATAAAACTTGAATGTAGAATTATCGTTTTTTGTCGTGATATACAATTTTTCAATATTAGTCACCCGAGAGAGCGCAACATAAACGAGTTCCTGAGAATGTGCTTTACTATACTCATATACTATTTCGTCAAAAGTTCCACCTTGCGACTTATGTATAGTTAGAGCAAGAGCTGAAGTTAATGGAAAATGTTTGCGTTTGGCTATACATTTTCTATCCGATGTTAATGAAATATTTGCTGTTCGTAATTCAATGGGAACAGCGAGATTGCCGACTCTATTTTGCACTGCTAGAGTGGCTGCTTTTTGCCTTTTTTTTCTACCCACTTTACCTACGGTTACCAATAATAACCGAAATGTCAAAAATCCAATTTAGAATGGTTATTCCTCGACTGTTAAATGAGAATCGATCATTATTTTTGAATTAAAGTCAACATGAACTGCAAATTGCAAGTGATATCTGATTAATAATAAAGGAATAAACATATTAATATTTCTGATACAATTTTGATGGCTGTATATGTATATAATTAAGTAATGGAGAGGGATTCAGCCAATGGGTAGCCTCTGCTGAATAAAAAACTCCCAATTATGGAAAACGTTTCGGCTTTAATTAAATAATGCCATCATCAGTTCCTAAGAGCTGAAAAAAAGCGATAGAGCACACATGTAAAATTACAATAAAATTTTTTACAAAAAATCCAAACTTGTTAATTACAAAATTATATCTTACAGTATTAGCGACACAATTAATTTTATAAATAAATTGTCCGCAGGCAGAGTTGTTGTGGATTTTATCATAATATACAAAATTATATGAATTACAAAATGGTACATAAATCTTGGTGTGCTCTCACTTGATATGCGCAACGTCTCAAGTACAAATATAGCAAATTTCAATTTCATTCAATTAATAATAATAATAATTATGAGGACATTGATCTAATTAGGATCACTGACCCCTCACAAACATCTCTTAATAAAAGATTTCTCAAAAATAATTAATAAACATTAAGAATAACAAAATTCGAATTTAAAATGAAAGATAAATAAAAATAAAAAACAAATTTTTTCCTTCTTTACCTTTTTATTATACCACCGTGAAACACCTCTCAATTTATTGATCTATTTACAATATGTAGATGATTCGATTGCGATTGTCCCTCATAATCAAATGGATATGATATTGGAGAAATTCAATGCTTTCCATCCAGATTTGAGTTTTACGTATGAAATAGAAATTAATGGCCAAATATCGTTCCTTGATCTTTTGATAATCAAAAATCCCAGTGGTTCTCTATCATTTGACCTGTATGTGAAGCCATCTGACAGTGGACGTTTCAAGCAGAAGACAACCTTATGATGCAGAAGACAACCCATTATAGATTGCTGTAAACACAGTGATTATCTCTTTATATATCACTACCACTACAGAGATAAGTAAGGCTTATAATTGCATTTAATATATAATACAAAAATAAATAGCAATTCTTTTCTAGATGGAATATTTTAGATTAGTATTTATTATTTATTATTTTAAAAAAGGGAGTTCGAACGTTGGTCGAGGTCAGACGTGTTTTTGTCCTTCTCTCTTTCTTGAGATCTGCCTAGTGAAATAGCCTGGTGAGTTTTGCTTTTTTCGCTTCTTTACTGTGTTTTTCGTCGCTTATTTACTCGTTAATTACATCAATCGATATGGATAAAGAAGAACTAATCGAAATTTTAGCAAATTGGAAGAAGGAAATGATGGATGAATTTGATAGGAGAATCAACGTTTTGGCGGAGAACATTGGAGTGATGATGGAGGAGAGACTATCTAGGGCTGAAAGCAGGATTTGCTACATGGAAAGAGAAAGTAAGGCGAAAAATATATTGATACATGGAATAGAGGAGAGGGAAACAAACTTATTCGAATTAGAAAATGGTATCATTGAATTTATAAAAGAAAAAAATATACAACGAATTTAATATAAACCAAATAAATTTTGTAAAGAGAGTGGGTCGACCCCAAAAAGGGAAAAAAAGACCCATTCTAATATCTCTCCTCTCTCTAAGAATTAAAAATATCCTAATGAGAAATAAAAATAAATTAAAGGAAGATCACCAGTATATAACGGAGGACTTCCCCAAAGACGTTTTGGAGGCGAGGAAGAAACTAGTTCCTGAATTGGTGAAGGCTAGAGGCGAGGGAAAGTTCGCTATCATCAAATACGACAAACTTATCATAAAGGATTCCCCAAAACAAGACAACAACAACATTAAAAAGAGACCCTTAACAACATCACCGATAGGAGATGTTGAGGGCGAAGAGGGGAATGGATGTGTGATACAGAGTGCGGAAAAGAGGGGGAAGACCGATGTTATTTACAAACAAAAGCAAAAACTGAACCAATTTACTTTTCTTAAGGGAAGTGGATCACAAAGAGATTCAAACTCTGATTCTAATCCCGGAACTATAGTATAGAATTATTGGCGTGGGCCCTCGAATACACCGGCTAAGAGCTCCATCCACCACCCAGTAGGTCTGGTCAACCCGGGTGATTTAGACCAAAACCTCCCAAATAGGTATAATAATCCCGAAAATACAAAACATTTTAACTATACATCACCGAATAATTCTAATAATAAATCAATTAATCCCGATTGCAATACTATTTTTGGCTCTATTAAAAATGATAATATGAATTATAAAATTAAACAGAAAAATATAAGTATTAAATATAAAAGCGACATTTCCTGCAAAAATAATAATAATAATAACAGTAACGATATTAATCCAAATAAAGATAAAAACAAAATTAAGATAAACAAGAGAATGGAAAATGTTACCAAAATTGGCACATTAAATGTTCGAAGTCTAAAAGGTGAGGAAAAATTGTTAGAATTGGAAAATGCTATGAGCGATTCAAAAATAGATATCCTTGGACTGGCAGAAATAAGACGTCTTGATGAGAAAATTATTAAAAGAAAAAGTGGATACACTTTATATCATAAAGGAACAATTGCAGGTCAGAGAGGAGTGGGATTCTTGATAAGTCCGGACCTAGCAGATAGGATTGAAGAATTTAAGGGTATCTCCGACAGAATCGCAACTTTAAAAATAAAATATAAAAATGAACATTTCTTAAATCTAATTCAAGTCTATGCACCTACGTCAGAGTCAAATGAAGAAGCATGCGAAGAATTTTACCAATTACTTAACGAAACAATAAAAAACAACACACCTAAGTACAACAACCAATTAATTATCATGGGTGATTTTAATTCTAAAATTGGACAAAGAGAAATTAATGAAGAAAGAGTTATGGGACCTTACAACTATGGAATTAGAAACGAAAGAGGATACAAATTAATAAATTTCTGCCAAGAAAATAATTTGAAAATAGTTAATAGCTATTTCAAAAATAGAGCAGGAATGAAATGGACCTGGCTCCATCCAAATGGATATAATAAATCGGAAATTGATTATATAATTACACCATATCTCAATATAATAATCAAGTTTAAAATTCTAAACAAGTTTTCTTTTTACACAGACCATAGACTCTTATATACAGAAATATCTACACACTCAATAAGAAAAAGACCTCGGCCTGAATGGAATGGTAAACCTATCACAAACTTCTCAAAACTAGATAATGAAACAATTAATAATATGGAAGAACAACTAAAAATTATGAATTTCCCTTTATATACTGATACTCAAAAGCAATATAATGATTTTGAATTAATTTTGAAAACAATACAAAAACAAATAAAATTAAAAAATTAATAGGTTTTTGGACAATTTTATATTTTAATTATTTTTATTAATTTTTGCACAACGTTTCGTCCGTTTCCGGACTTTATCAAGTGCTGAAAAAAAAAAAGTACAAGAACAATAGATTGGGAAAATTAAATTAATGCATATTTCAAAAATACAACTATACATGATATGCCACATGTCACTTACCTATGTCATAGTATGCATTAATTTAATTTTCCCAATCTATTGTTCTTGTACTTTTGTTTTTCAGCACTTGATAAAGTCCGGAAACGGACGAAACGTTGTGCAAAAAATTAATAAAATACATTAATAAAATAAAAAATTGTCCAAAAAACCTATTAATTTTTTAATTTTATTTAAATAAAGAATGGACATGAAACAACTGAATTTATCAACAAAACAAATCTTTAGAAACAATTAAAAATGAGCCAATACTATCAAACGACACAAAAATCTTATTAAAATAAGAAATAAAATAAAAGAAAAAGAGAAACACAGCTATCTATAATTTTCGAATTAATAAACTTGTAAAATCTATTGCTGTACAAATAATTAATGGACTTTGGTCGAAGTAAATGAAGGAAGGGAATTTATATAGAAGGGGCCACACACTATAAAATAAGAATTTTCTCATTATACTAAATATTAATTCATCTCTAGAAAATATTTATTATAAATGTCAGATTCATGTAAAATTACGTTGTTTTTTTTTTCATTAAATAATAAATCTTAGATAGGGATTCTAGGATATATTTATGATAAGGTTTATAATTTAAAATGAATTGTGTTTTATTTAAGGGCCACTTCATCCATGCTGCTATTGTAGCATGATGTTTATCAGCCAAGCATTTTTAGAAAAACATCAGAAGAAATGTATTAAAATGAAAATATCCACTATATTCAAAAATCACCTTAATATTAATGGATTAAAAAAAGGTAAATTTAATCTTTAATATCCAGTGAAATCCATTCTGAAAAATATTTAACATTTTCTAATTCATTCAGGTCAGAACTACTTTCATTGTACAGAATGTCAAAAGAGATTTAGATTCAAATCACAGATCAATCGACATTTGCTAATACATTCCGTGAAGAGGCCCTTTGGATGTTCCCATTGTGAAAAACGCTTCTCACTAAAATCTAATCTCACAAAGCATTTAAGGATACATTCCGGTGAAAAGCCTTTTGGATGTCCTCATTGTGAAAAACGCTTCTCAGACAAATCTGTTCTCACAAATCATTTAAGGGTACATTCCGGTGAAAAGCCTTTTGGGTGTCCGCATTGTGAAAAACGCTTCTCAGAAAAATCTGCTATCACAAAGCATTTAAGGATACATACAGGAGAGAAACCTTATAGATGTACTGAGTGTCCCAAAAGATTTGCACACAAGATCAATCTCGATAGGCATTTGCTTACACATACAGGAGAAAGGCCCTTTAAGTGTGCTCATTGCTCAAATGGCTTCGCACGAAGGTCAAGTCTCATAACCCATTTAAAAATTCATTTTAGAAATCCTTGAAAAATTTTCAGATTCATTTTAGATTCACAAATAAGTTCAAATCCCCTTTCAATCCATTCAATATCCCGACGAGTGTATTTTTATTTGAACAACTTAATGTTTAAGGTGTAATTCTGAATAGAATATTAGATTTGTCACTTGTGGTATAATTTTTTGAGTAATAATTTATTTTTTCTCTCTCATTGTGTTTATTAGAGTGGCTGTTAATCAATAATATCTTTACAGCGCCCTCACCATCGATAAGATAAAACGTAAAATTGATGTGAACTTTTCTTTTTCCTAAAATTGATTAAAAGTGTCAAGAAGACTTTCAGGGTTTTTTCTTATTTCCACGTATATGTCGAGGATAAGTTTTTTATATAATAAATGGTAGATTATGGAATCCTCTATGAATTATATCCCATGCGTTATATATACCATTAAATCTATAGTTATTCGTAGCAATCTGCCAAATTCATCAATTATAACCCTCATGGTTTACTTTGAAAGGTTTTTCTATCTTCCTATTATTTTTTAGATTTTATTAAAAATTAAAAAATACATTTTTATTGAATAGACCCCATGGATGGTCTTAAATTTATGAATTTTTACCGATTTTGACGCTTAAATGAAATAATTTTAGATTTTATAGATAAAACGCTAGGAACATAATTCATAGAGAATTTCAATAATCAACTTCATTTGTTATATAATCTTGTTTTGCGAAAAACAATAAAAATATTCGTGAAAATACTAAATAAGTGGATGTTTCAATCAATTTTATTTATTTATTTATTCACTTAATGATCCTATTAGAGCAGAAAATACAGAAGAAACATTTGGAGTACGACTGGTCTCTTTTTGAACAAGATACGTTATTACACGTGGATATTTCTCTAATTAATAACATCAGCAAACAACAATAATACAAACAGAATATGTACATAATCCTATGACATGTCAATTTAACATCAATAATAATTCCTCAACATACTCCAACTCCTCACAAATTCGTTCATTTATCAATTGATAACATCCCATATTTCATTCATTCACAGAGCAGAGATACAAAACTCAAAACTATAATACAATTTTAGTCACCATTAAATCGAAAATTCTGACTTTCTGCCTTTCATTCTCTAGCAGCTTCGCGATTATTCTGCCTTCAAAGCCCAAATAAAACATAAATAATTTAAATAGACATGTTTATTTTATTTCACCAATAAATTCCAAAAGGTTAAACATTTTGACATTGTCTTTATTAAAAGAATCCTATTTATTTAATAGAGAAAAACAATCAATATCTTATTCTTATTTAAATATAATTATTTAACTTGGATTGCATCAAGCAGATGACACACTTTTGATATACGATTGATAATAATAACGATCGTTTCTTTGTTTCTTATAAAAAAAGAAATTATGTGAACTAATTTACAACTAATACAAAATTATATTAAATGTAATTAATCATTGTAAAAATTATATGGTATATATGTATTTCACTAATACTTGGATATCAAAAATTACATATTATAATAAAATTGTTACAGTAATTTAGTTGTTGTTTTTTTAGTAAAATAAATTTCAATTATATAATAGTTTGTTTCAATATAGATTTATAATTATCTATATATAGAGGGTATGAGGGATCACAGAGAAAAAAATTAACTAGAAAAAAACTGAATATAATTTTGAAAAGAACAAAAAATAAATGTTTTTTTTAATGTGTTTTAAACATTATATCTGACAAATGGCGGCCGTCGTTGTCAATACATTGCTGGAGACGTTCCCAGAAGTTTATCATCACTCTCCGCGTTAGTTCAGGCGGAATAGCGTCGATTTCCTGTCGGATCCTTTCCTTCAAATCCTCAAGAGATTGAGGTCGATGTTTGAAAACCTGTGGTTTCAAAAGAACGGGGCCACAGCTCACACAGCACGACGTTCACGTGAAATGTTTCCTGGACGTTTGATCAGTTTAAGAGGAAACGTGGGGTGGCCTGCACGGTCACCAGATTTAAGTGACTTTTTCATTTGGGGATTCCTAAAGGAAAAGGTTTTAAAACGTCGACCTCAATCTCTTGAGGATTTGAAGGAAAAGACCCGACAGGAAATCGACGCTATTCCGCCTGAACTAACGCGGAGAGTAAACTAACCGGGATGTCTCCAGCAATGTATTGACAACGACGGCTGCCATTTGTCAGATATAATGTTTAAAACACATTAAAAAAAATATTATTTTATGTTCTTTTCAAAAATATATTCAGTTTTTTTCTAGTTAAATTTTTTCATTTTTTATACCTCTTCAAAATGTGGGAGATCTTTATGCCCCACCCTGTATATAAATTATAATTGTCGAAAGTCACGATCACCCCCTAATACCTTAGCAGTATACAGATTAATCAAGTAAACAATCATATTATTATAGGACAGGCATGTCAAAGATACGGCCCATGACTGACCCGCGAGACAATTAGTTCCGGCATCAATCTTTTGTCAAGACTTAAAATAATAAAAAAATATTTTAAATCTACTATTAAAGTTCTATTATGTTTTATCTTGCAACGCTCTGGAGTACTCTTAAAGGGTCAAAAACTTTGGTTTTTAATATTTGATCAAACACTCTGATGGAGAGAATATATCCAATAGAGTTTCCAGATCAGTCCTATAAGTTCAACCAATCCAAGGACTGGCCACCCGTTTGCATGAGAAAACTCCTGATTTATTCTTTAACTTCTCCCAAATATTGTCTACTAATGCCTTGTGGGGCCCTTTCTTTTTTTCTAAAATAATAAATAAACCACCTGTATACAGGGCCGGTTTTAGACATTTTTTACGTGTAAGCGAACAATATTTTGGCGTCCACCAGCTCAAGAATAATAATCGTGTAAAAATTCAATTTTCAATGGTCATCAAAGCTAGTCCATTCAATCGTTCTTAAGATATGTTTGATCTTAAATAATTCTATATTTGTTCTAATTTTGAAAAACCCCACTCAGCATCTGGCTATTGACGTTGGAAGAGTGAGAAGTATACTTGAGCTTCCAAAAACGTTAGGAAATGAATTCCCATAGCCATTTTTTGTGAAGAAAGACTGGCCGGAGAAAGGTCAACCAACATAGGTACAAATATTTGGAGCTCTTGGAAGAGATGAATTCCATCAATGTCATCTTTCAACAAAGTTTCAAGATTTGCACATGCTTTCTTCAATTCCTCTTTATTCCATGTGCGCAGATTGTCTATTTGATATTGAAATTCAAAACTTTTCCTGTGGTTTTCAATAAGCTGGAATCTTCCTTTCAGTGATGTGATCGCTTTGTCAAGCACAATATAAAAAAAAAAAACATTGACTTTGAAAGACCTTTTCCCTACCCCAATAGGTTCATCCTCACTCACACAAGAGAATTTATTTTTCATGTTCTTTGGACAATTTTGATGAAATTTATTCAACTTTGTAGATCAGAGATGACTTATTGTAACATTCTATTATAACTGTGCAGTTTTTGATCAATTCCCAAGGCAATATTTCTGCCAAAAGCGTCAATTTTTTCGTCTTGGGAGCCTTCATACACATCATGATTATCTTCCACAGTACCTTAAGGGCAATATGGTCTCAATTCTACTTTTCCTACGAATGCTTCTGAGAGATTTTACTGTCGGTGTGGATGAATGTTTCTTTAACATGCTCCAGCGGTTTGTAATGAAAATAAGTTATTCTCTTCTTGAATGTTACTAAAAAAATTCCACTACAAGGTGCAGGACAGGGCAGCATCATTTACAACAAGATTTAGGAAATGGTACAGTTGAAATCTAATATTCTCTTTTGATGGATTCTAATCTGGTGTCTTTTCATGTTGGAGCCACTGGCATATTACACCTCGCTTACCGTCTTCCTCCGGCCCAGAATATATGTACGATGTTGGCAGTGGATTTTGTAAAACGATTCAAATTTTATCTTTACAAAAGTATCCAAGATGCCTGAAGAAGTCCGAATGAAGAGACGAAACGTTGCCATTGGAGAATCAAATCATAAAAACATGATTGTTTGGTCTTTTATCTTCTGATCTTCTCATTTGATATACATATTCTAAATTTTTGTTTTCTTTCTCTTTCAACTTGAAATTAGCCTTATTCGGTGGCGGAGCTGAACGTTAATAAATACTGCATTAATGATTAACTACCGCTTAATTAATAATTATATTATCCTAAGCGAATAAAACAACCTAGCAGTGTTACTAGTAGACCTCCTATATATTTTCTCACATCTAATTAAAATCTTTCGATAATTTCCCTAAATGATTATTATTTATTAAATATCTAATTTAGTCCGGACAATTCTTAGCGATATAAATTGAAAAATCCATATTTCAATCTTTCGCTCTTCTATTCGATTCGGCTTTGTTCGGAGCCGTTCGGCAACCTTCGGGTTTTCTTCGCTCATGGCTTTCTTGACACAAACTTTTTCCTTTCCATGTTTTGATAATATTTATCAAATAGATTTTGTTTATAATATTCTTTAATTAATTCATACAGTTTGTAAATCATTTCAAAATTGAATATTTATAATAGTAAATAAGTGTCGTGTGAATTCGTTTTCTTTTTGGAATAAGCCAATCTGTCAGCTGAGGAATTCTAACCAACGCAAATGTAAAGATTTATTTATTTATTATCTCATTATTATTTAAGATTTTCTACTTTTAGTTATAATTTTATTTATTTATTTGTATTATTTCAACTCCAAGGCTTATTTGTTATACAATTGAAATACACAAGTAATAATGTCTATGAATTATTTTTATTTATATATAAAATGGTTCCTTTTTATATTTAATAAGGCAATTTAAATTTCCACAGGCATGTTAAAACTAAAAACAAATTTAAATTAATTACAGCCAAGGGTGTCAAACTCAAAGGCTAACTTTGGGCCAAACAAACAAGGTTTAACTTTAGGTGGGCCGCAAAAAACATCATTATTCATAGACTGGTAGGTTTATTTCGAATAATACATTATAATATAAAAGAACAAGAAAAATTTAATATTTAAGGTGCGTCGGGGTAACTGGACCATCTTCTTTTGTTTTCCCAACGATGCGTACTCTATATTTTTGGCTATAACTAAGATTCCTCATAATTTATATCCTCGTGACCGTATTAATTGAAAAATACTATTTTTCCTCAAATAATTACGAAACTTTCAACTTTTGATTATTCAAACTCTTGAGTTTAATGTTAAGTTTTGGGGATGGTCCAGTTACCGCACAAATTTGGGGTAACTGGACCACCCCACCCTCTTTTCTGTTTTCTTAATTTTTAACATCTTTCGAGTAATTGGACTTGTTCCCCTATCCCTCAAGGTTCAGGAGTAGGTACAATTGGTCTCATCTGAGCATGGATTTCGAATTCTCAAAGACTCAAGTAACACGACTAGCGGGATAGAACTAACTATGCTGGGCGTCTGGACGCCCCAAGACGCTGGACGTCTTCCCACGATCAGTTTGGCGCTTATAATTTCTTACCATTGTTGATTGAGCTGAAGGCAACAAAAAATAAAGAAATATTAATAAAAAGTAATTTTGAAGTTTCAGGGGTGGCCCAGTTACCCCCCCATTCTTTATTTCCCGAGGGGTAACTGGGCCACCCCTTTGCATTAAATAACCTGGAAACATACGACGCAAAATACTCCTTTTACTTAACCAAATAGGTTGTAAATAAGATATTAAGTATAAAATATGATAACCGAGAAGAATAATGTAATAAGAATAAAGTTACTTACCTCACTCTAGACTTTGATGTAACTGGATTAAAAAAGTTCAAATTTTGTTTTAATATAAATTTATATTTTTTTTTTATTAAAAAAGATATTATTTAATTTTTATTGATTGCAGGTTTTATAAGAAGAATCGACAAGCAAAGATCCGATTCCTGATGGTTTGTTACCAATTGTAGTGGAATTTATCCAAGAATTCCCTCTCTACCTTCAAACAGTAGTAGAGTGTGCTCGTAAAACAGAATCGTCCTTTGGCCTTCTCTTTTTTGAAACCCCAAGGCCTTATTTCAAGAATGTGTGTCTCAGAAATCAACTCGACTCTGCTGCTAAGCTATCTAATAACATAATTCTCCAGGTAGACTTTCACGCCTAGATTATTTATCATTAATTCTAAATATTTTTGTAATTTTCGAAATTCATAAAAAATACTACTTAATTTACTAATATTTTACTTTTATCATATTTATCTTTAAAAGGCTCAAAATTATTCTTTTTTTTTTTTTAGTTCAAACTCAGAAAAAAAAATTACACTAGATGATAATACCTACTCTTTTTACGATTAACATTAGAGTCAATTCTCCATTTAGTTTGTCAAAGTACTAATATTGTATCGCTTGTTAAAATGTTAAATGAATGAATATTTAAGGGGTCGAAATCAGAAAAATATTAGAGAGAATTAAGGTAAATTTTTTAAAAGATAATTCACTTTAAAATAACGGGGTAAATGGGCTTCTAAGTAGCCATTTTTACACGATTTTTGTTCCAAACGGGATTTCCAAATCAATGAACTTAAAATTAAGAATAAATTCTACAAATACATCCGATCTCTCCTTATCAATGACAAATTAGTTCGGATTTGATATCTCCAATATTTTATAAGATATTAGATACCGAACCTTTTCTGTGCAAGCCCGACTCGCACTTGGCCGAGATATTATAGATTTGTCTTTAAAAAGGCTCAAAATAATCCTTTCTTTTTAAGACTAAATTAGTCAAAACAATTATAGGTATTTTTAGTAAATACTCTTTTGATTATTAAAAATGTACTTAATTTTCCCTTCAGTACATTTAATAGTTTTACTTTTTTTTTTAAAGAGTACTTTTTAGCCCTCAAAATAAAAAAATATTTGTTGTAATATCTTGAGAATTAATTAATAATTTTAAATCCTATCTTGATTTCTCGGAATATATTATATAAATTACTACTTTTTACTTATGTATTTATTACTTTTATCATATTTATTTTTCGAATCTAGAACCGGTTACTCGTGAGCCGCTACTCTTCTTCTCGATGCAGCTCTTTTGCAATCGAAATGGGAATTAAGCAAAGAGTTTGTTCGCTTTCTCCGAGCGATTGACCCCAATGATGCAGAATCTCCAAGAGTTTGGTTTGTTTTGGGAGGCGCGAGGCCTGTTCAAAGACCAGCCCAAATGTGATACAGAGGAAGAGGATTTAGGATTCTTGTATTGGACACCGTGCAGGTGGGTTCTCTCTTCTAATAAAAAAAATATTAAATCAATAGGGATCCTGCATTAAGGCTAGTTTACATGAGCTTAGTACTAAGCATTAGTACTAACCACTCGCACTAATTCTGTGTCGTGATAAACACACAATATAAGTGGTTAGTATTAGTAGAGTGGCAAGTGCGAGTGAATAGAAATGGTTTCTATTTACTAATGGCAAGTACCTACCTCCTTCCTCTACCTATATATTTTTCACTATTTTTCAATTTTAATAATATACAATTTAGGAATTCAAATATTTAATGAATTTGATAATTATGTAATATGATCATTATTAGTTAGATTTTCTTTTTATTATTTGTAAAGGGAATCAAATTTAATCAAACATTCAATAATAATTTAAAATTCATTATTCACTTGAACTTCGCACAGGCAACTCAAATTGACGATACTCGGGCGAGTTTCCGTTGCAACTCCAGGGAATTGCCTAGTGAAGAGGGCCTTATAGATTTGGGAAATAAATTTTTTTTTAAATTAATTGTAAATTTGTGACAAGTGAGTAATAAATTCATTCAAAAAAATTGTTTGTAGATTTATTGAAATGGCCGAAAAGTGGACAGCAGAAAAAACAATAAAAATTCCTTGTCCACACGCGTTTTTCATTTTTCAATTCCTCTTCAAGCTCTTCTATTAACGATGTTCAAATAATGATTAAAAATGCGGTGTTTGACAACTCGAATTGCCATCTTGCAACTTTCACTATACACTAATTAAATAAAGTAAAGAAATTTTTCAAAAATTTTCTTTATTTAAAACATGTTTCACCAAGAACCCACACCATTCTCCCTTAATAAAATACACTAATTACATTGGTTAGTAGTAGAGACGTGTGAACCACTACTAACCAGTTAGTCTGCTAAGTGCTTAGTAAATGGAATAGTACTAATGGCCTCCAAGCATTCTCTTGCCACACTGGATGCAATTCAGAAGCGAGCAATTAAACTAATAGGAGACCCAGCCCTAACTAACTCAATCGACTCCCTGGCTCATCGAAGAAACGTTTCTGCCCTTTCCCTGTAGTACAGATACTATCATGGTGTCTGTTCAGTCGAGCTGAAATCAATTATCCCCCCTAAAGCCCTCTTTACGGGAAACACGCGTTTTTCTAACGCTCAGCACCCCTTCGCTGTCAAATTGGATAAAAATCGAACAAGCGCTTTCGCCAACTCTTTTATCCCTATGACCTCCAGAGACTGGAACTCGCTCCCACCCACCGTCTTCCCCGCGACTTATAACCTTCAGCTGTTTAAGACCCGTATCCACAGATACCTTCGACCCCTACCCACCCCATAAAAACCCTTCTTCTTCCTCTTTTCACGATGGAGGGGCCAACCCAGGCCTTTAGGGGATGCACCTTTTGGGTGTAACTCCTTCTCTCATCATTTTCATTAAAAAAAAAAAAAAAAAAAAAAATAGGTTGCCGATCACAAATTTCATCAAAAATTCATTTTAATATTTTTTGTCTCGCACGAGGGAAGAAAAGGCTCTGTATTGAACTCAATGGTATGAAGAACAAAAAAAACTAAGTCCGTGTTAATTAGGCTTTAAACATAGAGGCAGCACTACTGCCGAAGGTAGCGCTCTCTTGTGTTTATTTAGTCAAATAATTTGGGGTAATTGTGGCAAATACATATAGGTATTGTTTTGTTTTTTATTTATTTACCCTGGAAATATTGTATTTTTTATTTATAATAATAGTAAACAAAAATGACATAAACATTTAATAAATACCCCTAGTATGTTTACATTTTGGTCGCCAGTTGGCGCTAAAGCCGTGACGCATTGCCCCTATTATTATTTTTTTCTAAATATTCACAAATGTTCAGAACAATTAAATTTTAAATGGTCAATCAGATATTGGAATAAAAAAACTTGTTTCTTTTCAAACCTGGCATATAACTAGAATCGAATCGAATTCAAAACTCAATTTTGTTTTATTCTTTTTTTGTGAAACCTACCTCGTATCTTCTCAAGTTTTATTATTATATTAAAATGTTTCACCTAGAACCAACACCGAACTCCTTAAAAGTTATAACTAGGAGGGGATCAACTTCAAATAATTTTTAATAAATTTTTAATCCCCCTGTTTTTCAGGTAACCCATGGACGAAGTTGTAGTACAACAATAACTCCGAAACTTTCATAATCTGTTTCTGGAACTGGAACTGGATTAGCTGGAAATCTTTCAGGATCTTCAGTTGTGCGAACACAAACATCTCAAAAACGAAATCTGTCCCTACACCGACGGATAATAGGTAAAATTAATTTTTTATTTAAATCCTATAGAATTAATTATAACTATTTATTGATCATACAACAAACAATACAACATAAACTGCTCCACAAATTGAAATGGACCACTTACAAAAATTCAGATTTTTTTCGGTTTTGTCAGTGGGTTAGCGAATATAACTGGCGCCCAGGGCAAGACACTTTATTGCCCCCCCCCCCCCCCTCCAGAAACACATCTAGTAATTTAGTATCTGACCAAAAACATCAATGTGAAAAAGGGGCCAAGTTCGATACAAACGGCTTCGCCGACAAAAGGGTTGAGATCTGGAGACGGGTACCAAGTTCCATAGCAGTTGCTTAAATCATAGCTATAGGGATGAACAACGTTCTTCAATTGATTTAAAAGAAAATTTGTTACGTTCTTTAATATTAAATTTATAACTTGGAAAGTTATATTAGTCAATAACTTAGGTTTAACTTGATGATATTTAATACAAGGTTAAAATTTAGCTTTGCTAGTTGTTCTATTTTATATTACAAACAATTTAGTTGGATAAAAAACTTGCCAACTTATAAATTTAATATCGAAGAACGTAACAAATTTTCTTTTAAATCAATTGAAGAACGTTGT
>JAKCPI010013797.1:0-28725 GCA_023213315.1 Euborellia annulipes
AAAGTAAAAGAACATGTTGCTTTCTCTAAGGTTTAGAAAACAACACTAAAGAAATGAAATATTTTGAATATAGACAATGATTACAAATTGTCTTGGTGACGAAATTACCTTAATAATAAAAATCCAAACATTTACGAAAAATTATTTTTCTCTAAAATTTTTTGATAACCATTAGAAAAACAGTCCATATATATCTCACCTTTTGTTAATTGATTTTTTGTTATTTAAAATTTCGATCATTTCTAAAATTAATCTTTTTTCTAAATTTGGTTCTGTATCTAAATCCAAAAATAACCAAAGTCTAAAATATTGAGGAACAATGAGCAAAGCAACAATGCGATCTTTTAAACGAGAGAGCACTTTTCTAAATAAATTCTATACAAAGGCCGAACCGAGAAGATGCAGCACCGAGGGGTGAACCGCGATTGGAATTAGGTGTAATAATAGCGTGGTTCTAAAAAAAAAATGATTTTATTTTTAATCCCTTCTCGCATTGAAAATGTTGGATTAGAGGCCAATATAGTTTAAGTTAATATTTTTTTCATATTTTCCTAAACAATATTCGTTTAAGGGGGGTCAGATAGGCTAGGCGGTAGCGTGACAGCGAGCTAACCAGGGGACCCGGGTTCGAGTCCGGCTCGAGGCATCCAGCTAAAATCTGACCCCCGGGGGTGGAGACAAATTTTAAAAATATAACTAGTATCGTAATTGGGCTTATGGCTAGAGGGGCCGAAAAGCCAAAAAAAAAAAAAAAAAAAGGAAAATTTTTGAATTAAAAAAAAAACTATTCGTTTAAGTTATCAAAATGAGAACAAAACTAGAAAAAATTGTTTGACGGAAGCGCCCCAACTGTTTATTTCATTGATTATTGTTTATTGAGCCGAATTCGAGACACCGTATTCTATATGATTAAGAATATTTCATTTAATAGTATAAGAATATTTGTTTCCAGACCTAAATGGGACTCGATCATTCAGGCGCGTATCTCGTCTTGTCAAAATTTCCACGTTTTCCCTCCCATTTTGGTTTATGAGTTCAATTTCTTAGGGGTTGTTAGAGTTGGGCACAGAAACTACATATTATAAAGAGAAACAAAGAGGTTGTCCTCTGCTTGATGCAAATAAACATACACACATATATATCGAGATTATATATATGTATATATATTATTTATTTAGTAAATGCTTAGGGAAACTCTGTTGGGTCTCTTTTAGTGATCAACATACTGTATACTCTAATACTGAATTATGTACCTATTTATGTATGTTTCTCTTTTATCTTGTGCTTTTCTTTTCATTATTGTTTTCTGTATGATTTTCATGTGATAGTTCTTTTATTGTTAATTATATTTATTGTTCGAGTATAGATTATTGTATTTTTTATTGCATTGTTTATATATGATTTTGATGTTTTATTTTGTAATTCTTTGTAAAAAAAAAATTTTTTTTTTTTTATTTTTCTTGACATAACACTCATTATACACGTATTTGACATTTTTGTAAGTGGACTACTAGTCCGTAAAATTATCTAAATAAATAAATAAATATTATGAATTCATTTGACGGATTATATGTTTCAATAAAGCAGGAAGTAATAAAGAGAAATTAATTTTTTTTAATTTATTTCCCTTTGCTTGTGCAAATAAACATACCACTATAACTTCGGTTAAATCTGAATTCATGTATTTTATTTATTTGTTTGAGACTATAGTTTGGAAGATTCTGACCTTCATCATCAGTCTTTTTAATTATCTCCTAGCTAATATTATTGTAAAATTTGAATATCCATATTGACCCCATGAAAAAATAATATTTATAATTAAAAAGACTGATGATGAAGACCAAGTCTTCGAAACTATAGTCTCAAACAAATAAATAATATATATACAGATATATAATTTCGATATATATGTGTGTATGTTTATTTGCATCAAGCAGAGGACAACCTCTTTGTTTCTCTTTGTGAATCAACAACTCTGCTACTCTCGGCAAAACAAAAACTTTTCAATTAAATATACATTTCCGCGTGTGGAATTATGTGGAATTATTTTGGAAATCATTAAATAATTCACTTGATTTGATCCCTTCTACCCGGGAATTAAAGTGAAATCGGAAGGTAGGTGTACACGATATTAAATCAAGTTCACCCCTAGTGCAACACCTATAAATCTAAATACTGTAGTTGGTTCTTTTGCGAGTATATGATCAGCCAATAGGACAGTCCTTCAACTTGTCTTAGCCTTTAAAATTTGATAGATAGCCATGGATTGGACCAATTGCTGAAAAAGAAATACGCCAAGTGTGAATTCAAATTCAAGTAAAAATCTAATAAAAAAACGAGAAATGGAACGATGGGGAAAGTGTATTAATTCTCTTCACCCTTTCTTTATTCCATTAATATTGAAAATTTCTGGTCCAAAACCGAATTCCGAATTGAATAAAATAAATATTTCCATTTCAGAAATAATTGGAAACTCCTTCGAAAGCATACATGAAGATATATTCTTCAACAGAGAGAATCAACGAGTGGATGAGCTTATTTTAATATTTCTTCGATAATATTGAGAATATTAATAATCATGTTAAAGACTTTTTTGGCTTTGACGAATTTTTATTATCTCATGTTTTTATTTGCAATCAAATAGTTATAGTCCCCAACTTTAGAGATTCGAAAGAACTTGATCTACTAGTAAGAATGCATTTTTTACTTTACCATACAGGGTATGGTCAAGTATTGTAATCGTGCATGAAAAAAGTGTTTTTTTTCCTTCTTTTTTTCGAAATATCTCAAAAACGGCTGAAACTATTTTGATTAAAAAAATTGGGCGAAACCATGGCATTTCGGTCTACAAAAAAGCTCTAATAAGTGAACATCGAAAAAATTATATTTTTCGAGATAATAATTGTTTTGTCAAAATGTCTGTTAGTTAGTCTGTGCGTTACCAAATTTTTGTGGACGAGCTAGCTCAAAAACTAGTGTGAATATCGAAACCAAATTTCACACGTAGTTTTGGTCCATTGAGATTAAGAGCTGATTAGATTTTGGTGCATATCGACCCAAAATTAAGGGGGGTGGAGGGGGGGGTTAAAAATGAAAAATCTAGGCCATTTGAGCAAACTCAACCAAATTTTGTATACATAATCAGTGGGACCCCAGAAGTCTAAAAATGCAAAAACTAACCACCCAAAATGGGGGGAGGGTCAAAAAATGAAAATTCTGGCCCTTGGAGCAAACTCAACCAAATTTTGTATACATATTCTGTGGACCCCCAGAAGTCTAAAAATGCAAAAACTAACCACCCAAAATGGGGGGGGGGAGGGTCAAAAAATGAAAATTCTTGCCCTTGGAGCAAACTCAACCAAATTTTGTATACATATTCTGTGGACCCCCAGAAGTCTAAAAATGCAAAAACTAACCACCCAAAATGGGGGGAGGGTCAAAAAATGAAAATTCTTGCCCTTGGAGCAAACTCAACCAATTGTGCTCATAACGGTGGGCTGTAGAGGGTAGAAATGCGAGAAGGGTGCGGAGTGGGGTGCAGGGTGGTGCGGAGGTGGAGTGGGGGTGTGGGGTGCGGGGGGTGGGGGTTCGGAGGTGGGATGGGAATGGGGTGCGGGGTGCAGGGTGGGTTCGGAGGTGGAATGGGGTTGGGGTGCGGGGGGTGGGGGGGGGGGGGGGGGGGGGGGGGTCCAGGGGGTGTATTATCCGGCTAGAGGAGACGCCCGGAAGGCAGGCTTCTCAGCTAGTGTTTTATATTTTTTTACAAAATAAATGTTTCGCGTAAGGCGGTCATTTTACTTCAGTGCTTTCGTTGACCTGTTGCCCGAAACTGCTTCTCAATGTGCGCGTACACTGTGCGACGCAGTGTTTTTTTTCTGCGCCGCGCTGCGTCGCCTGCGTGACGCAGCTCAGTGTGCGCCTTAGCTAATGGTGCAACCTTTGCCAAGTTATAAATTCAATATCAAAGAACGTAACAAATTTTCTTTTTTAAATCAATTGAAGAACGTTGTACATACATCCCTATAGCTATGATTTAAGAAACTGCTATGGAACTTGGTACCCGCTTAGATCTTAACTCTTTGGGATTCTAGGCGTTCCAGTGGATCTTATTAGTCATGCAAAATTTAAAAGTGTGTAAAGGGATCTACAGACTCTGCAACTTGGTTGCCAATAAACACACATGTTTCAAAGAATGTTGAAGGTCTGTGGGCTGGTTGAAGTTGCAATTTCAGTTGTAACCAATGGTTGGCGACTTTATGTGAAACATTAGCATTGTTGCCAGATTTCACGATTTGGTCATATTTCACGATCTCACGAATTAGGTGTAGACATTTTCACGGAATTTTGCCTAGTAGTAAACTAGATCGTGAAAATGTGACTAAAATCGTGAGATCTGACAACTATGCTAATGTTTCCAATCAAATCGCCAACCGTTGGTGCAACCTGAAATTGCAACTTCAACCATCCCACAGACCCTTCAACATTCTTTGCAACACGCCATGTTGGCAACCAAGTTGGTAACCAAGTTGCAAGCCTGTAGGCCCCTTAAGTCTAATAGTTTTTGAGTTATGGGGGGGGGTCTAAAGTAGTTTAAAATGGATTGTGTAAATATACACATGCAGGTGCGTCGCCCATTTTTCCGAAATTGGATGACACAACGTAGCACGCGTTTTGCCGACTCCCAACACTCTTTCGCGGTCAAATTAGAAAAGTGCCGGACCACTTCATTCGCCAATACATATATCCCCATGACTTCAAGGAACTGGAACTCTCTCCCAGCCTCCATCTTTCCCAGCACCTATAATCTTCAAACCTTCAAAACCGGAGTGCATAGACACCTACGTCTACACCCTCTCACTTAATCAACTTTCCCTTCTCTTCGGTAATGCAAGGGTCTTTCGAGATCCATAGGAGCTGCATCTTTACTGGTGCACCCCTTCTTGCATTCGATTGCATTAAAAAAAAAAAAAAAAAAAAAAAAAAAAAAAAAAAAAAAAAAAAAACAATGCCGTGGGACTAGATTTATGATTTTCTCCCGGTAAGATAAGAAATTCATATATATTTATATATTTTTAATTGTTTATTCATGTTGAATTATTTCTATATTAGACTATTATGATAACTATAATAGAATGAACAACAACTATAGGTACATGAAAATCAATTAATTATAAAGATGTCCGTTCAATATTTTAATGTTCAAATACTCTGTCTATATCGTATGTCTTGTCTATAATTTCCAAAAGCTTAATTTCTAATAGATAATCAATGTCAATTCAAAAGTGGTACTTGAAATCAAGAGTGTAAGCCGATAGGTATTTTAAAAAGTCACTAATTGATTTTTTTTTTTGTAATATAAACTGAAATATATGCTCAGAATGAAAAATTCTGAAACAAATATCGGATTAACAACACATTTATGACCAATTTAATTTGATTTTGATTAATTATGTCCATCAATTAAATTATTAAAGTTGTTATAGGGAAATAAGGACTATATCTTTTGTGGAGATAATTAATAGTACCTGGAGCCACCGAGCGATGCACGGTAACTCCTGACCCCCCCCTCCCGAAACCCCATACCTCGCCCCCACCACTGCACCCCCACTCCGCCCCACCCCACCCCAACCGCGCCTCCCACCCCCGGATCCCCCACAACTGCACCCCACCTCCTGCACCTCCCACATCCACCCCACCCCGCACCCAGTTTTTGCATTTCTAGCTTTCCAATGGTCTACATATTATGTGTATATTTGTTTACTCGTACACCAATTTGCCCACATTCGTTCATATTTATAAATATTATAAAAAAATAAATAGGAAAATATAAAAAAAATAATCGTATAGGATCTGAAATAAAAACACAAAATTAAATAAGATTTGTTTCCAAGTTATATAAAAAAAAGCCACTTCAACCACTTTATTTGTAAACACACCTGTTTTGTTATGATTTGGACACCTGTTAATTAAAAACAATCAAAAAATTCCTAATTTTAATATAATATATTAATATTTGCTATAACCTATTAGTGGGTTTTAAAATTAAAAAACCAATTAAAAATAAAAGTTAATTGAAAAAAATGTAAACAAACTTTTCTATTGAGATTTTCATCTATCAATAATTACTTTAATTAAGAAAAGATCAATTAAGATTAAATTTGTCGAGGTCCAGACCTAGCCAGATCGCTTTCTCATCCTCAAAACTTGTTAATAGAATTTGTTTCATCAAAATCCGTAGAGTCGTTTTCAAAATAGAACCAAGATACAAATATATATATAAATATACAAACAATTTTTGCTCGTTTAATAAGAGTAGATTTTATTGCCAAAGTTTTCGTGAACATTGTTGACTCTTCAGGTCTCTAAAAAGTCAATTAAATATATAACATTTTCCAATCAAAAACAAAATTGATCTCAAAAACCACCTCAATACATAAATTACATAGATCAATTTTGATTTTGATTTGAAAATGTTATAATATGTATTAATTGAGGCCTTATCACTCTTTAGTGTTCTCAAAATCTACAAAGTTCACCAAAGGTCTCGGGATGTCTTCGAGACGTAGTGTGGAACAATAAATATATGTCCAAGGACTGTAAGACCCGCATATATAAAACCTGCATACGACCCATCTTAACCTACGCCGTAGAAACAAGAGCAGAAACCACCAAAACCAAAAACCGACTGCAAGTAGCCGAAATGAAAGTCCTGAGATCAATCTCAGGACTCAGTATAAGAGATAAAGTTCGAAATGAAAACATCCGAAATCAATGTGGAATCATCGACATATTAAAGTGGATAGTGATGAGCAAAGCAAGACCAAGACCAATTCTGCTCATCACTAATTAATATAGGCAGAGGGTGTGTTTGTAAAGTCTTCTATAGGGTGTTTAGAAAGTCCTGATCACTTTTAAGAAAAATATTATTATTATTTTGATTTTGAGTATTAATATTAGTGATGAGCAAAGCAAGACCAAGACCAAGACCAATTCTGCTCATCACTAATTAATATAGGCAGAGGGTGTGTTTGTAAAGTCTTCTATAGGGTGTTTAGAAAGTCCTGATCACTTTTAAGAAAAATATTATTATTATTTTGATTTTGAGTATTAATATTAGTGATGAGCAAAGCAAGACGCAAGACCAAGACCAATTCTGCTCATCACTAATTAATATAGGCAGAGGGTGTGTTTGTAAAGTCTTCTATAGGGTGTTTAGAAAGTCCTGATCACTTTTAAGAAAAATATTATTATTATTTTGATTTTGAGTATTAATATTAGTGATGAGCAAAGCAAGACCAAGACCAAGACCAATTCTGCTCATCACTAATTAATATAGGCAGAGGGTGTGTTTGTAAAGTCTTCTATAGGGTGTTTAGAAAGTCCTGATCACTTTTAAGAAAAATATTATTATTATTTTGATTTTGAGTATTAATATTAGTGATGAGCAAAGCAAGACCAAGACCAAGACCAATTCTGCTCATCACTAATTAATATAGGCAGAGGGTGTGTTTGTAAAGTCTTCTATAGGGTGTTTAGAAAGTCCTGATCACTTTTAAGAAAAAATATTATTATTATTTTGATTTTGAGTATTAATATTAGTGATGAGCAAAGCAAGACCAAGACCAAGACCAATTCTGCTCATCACTAATTAATATAGGCAGAGGGTGTGTTTGTAAAGTCTTCTATAGGGTGTTTAGAAAGTCCTGATCACTTTTAAGAAAAATATTATTATTATTTTGATTTTGAGTATTAATATTAGTGATGAGCAAAGCAAGACCAAGACCAAGACCAATTCTGCTCATCACTAATTAATATAGGCAGAGGGTGTGTTTGTAAAGTCTTCTATAGGGTGTTTAGAAAGTCCTGATCACTTTTAAGAAAAATATTATTATTATTTTGATTTTGAGTATTAATATTAGTGATGAGCAAAGCAAGACCAAGACCAAGACCAATTCTGCTCATCACTAATTAATATAGGCAGAGGGTGTGTTTGTAAAGTCTTCTATAGGGTGTTTAGAAAGTCCTGATCACTTTTAAGAAAAATATTATTATTATTTTGATTTTGAGTATTAATATTAGTGATGAGCAAAGCAAGACCAAGACCAAGACCAATTCTGCTCATCACTAATTAATATAGGCAGAGGGTGTGTTTGTAAAGTCTTCTATAGGGTGTTTAGAAAGTCCTGATCACTTTTAAGAAAAATATTATTATTATTTTGATTTTGAGTATTAATATTAGTGATGAGCAAAGCAAGACCAAGACCAAGACCAATTCTGCTCATCACTAATTAATATAGGCAGAGGGTGTGTTTGTAAAGTCTTCTATAGGGTGTTTAGAAAGTCCTGATCACTTTTAAGAAAAATATTATTATTATTTTGATTTTGAGTATTAATATTAGTGATGAGCAAAGCAAGACCAAGACCAAGACCAATTCTGCTCATCACTAATTAATATAGGCAGAGGGTGTGTTTGTAAAGTCTTCTATAGGGTGTTTAGAAAGTCCTGATCACTTTTAAGAAAAATATTATTATTATTTTGATTTTGAGTATTAATATTAGTGATGAGCAAAGCAAGACCAAGACCAAGACCAATTCTGCTCATCACTAATTAATATAGGCAGAGGGTGTGTTTGTAAAGTCTTCTATAGGGTGTTTAGAAAGTCCTGATCACTTTTAAGAAAAATATTATTATTATTTTGATTTTGAGTATTAATATTAGTGATGAGCAAAGCAAAGTCTTGGTCTTGCTTTGCTCATCACTAGCCACCCTAGTTAGTGCTGCTGGGAGAGAGCATACCAATTCGTAAAATTTTTTGAAAAAATTCCAACGAATAATTCATTCTCACTATCATCAATCTCGTCTACCAAGCGAGATCTCGCCCAATTTATGCTTAGGGATTGATTCTAAAATAGCTCGAGGATCTCGCGAGATCGAATGTGTCTCCCTATCAACGACAAATAAGAACTAATTTGAAATCTCAAGTATTTTGGAAGATACAAAAATACGAAACCCTCGGTAACGAGAGAGTGACTACACATTTAACCTGTTTATTTCCTTTTTTTGCTTCCAACCATAAAAATAAACGTAAATGATAAACTGGAATGCGTAACGTTGTATGGGATTATTGAGCGTGTGGAGCAGATGCAATTCAATCCGAATAATAATAATTCAGGGATGGATTTAAATTTTAATAAAATGTCAAAGAAAGCCGTTAAAGCCAGGGTGGTTAATGGGCATCATTTGCTAAATTGGCTCTGCTTGAAAAGCGAAACCATTAATGGAATTCGAAAAGCGATAAAGTAATAAAAAATGCATGCAAATGATAATGAATAAATAAATTCATTTCGAGAATATCAATAAGCGTGTATGAGACAAATTATGAAAACAAGCGAAACCCTTTGCTCTGTACGTTTGGCGGAGAGCAACGACACAATTTTTGAAGTGAAACTTCTTTAGCGACATTTCTGTTTGAAATTTGTTGTTGCAATAAAGGGGAAATGACTCAATAGAGGGGAAATAATGGAAGGGAGCATATGTTGGGTATCTAATTGTGTATCCAAATAAACAAGTTTCACTTCCCCCGGGACCTTATATGGCTGAGGCTCACACATATTTTTTTTTACTTCTTGTGTGAAACGAGAAGAAAAAATAATTATCAACCAATATTTGTTTATTTCTCTATTTGTTTGGATTCCGATATTCACAAAATTTCAGACAGAAGTCCGTAGAAATAACATTTCAAAATACCGTATTTGTATTTCCATAAGGAAAAACAGCTTAGTTTGTGACTTTTAACTTCAGATCCTCGGAAGAATCATTTATAACAGGCCTGGCCAACAACCCGCGGGGGCATGTGGCCCTCCACGGACTTATTTGCGAGTCGCGGTCATATATGACGAATTGTTTTTTATCCAGTATTTCAAAATATATTTTAAATCGCGTTAAAGTAATTAAAAGAAATAAGGTTCTTTATAATTACATGAAGAATAACATCTATATATAAAATTAAGGTTTTGTCTGTACATTGGTCCAAATCAGGCCAAATTTTGGTTGCACACGTTTCAAGCAAAGTTATGAACGAAAACACCCTCAACAAAATTCATGTCTGTGTATGTATGTCTGTATGTTTCGGTGGGTTCCGCGAAAAGTTGCTCACGATTCACGTAAAAATGGCTGAAGGGATTATTATGAAATTTCATATTTGGATCAGATGTCTTCTAACTTACGTTTATTGCTATATAACGTTTTAATATTTTGACCCCAAAAGGGGTTTGGGGGGGGGGGCGCACGAATGGAAATTATCAAATAACTCCTAAACTATTAACTCTACGGCAAATTTTGTTATGAGCAAAGTTGTAGGGATGTGATTTCTGACAACTTTTGTTTAAAAAAATTTCCCCACAAAAAAGGGGGGGAGGGTGAAAAAATGTAAATTCTTGCCCTTGGAGAAAACTCAACCAAATTTTGTATACATAATCTGTGGGTCTCTAGAGAGCTAGAAATGCAAAAACTAACCACCCAAAATGGGGGAGGGAGGGTCAAAAAATGAAAATTCTTGCTCTTGGACTAAACTCAACCAAATTTTGTACACATAATCTGTGGGCTCACTAGAAGGTTAGAAATTCAAAAACTGGGTGCGGGGGTGGAGTGTGACTGTGGTAGGTGGATGTGGGGGGCTGCAGGGGAGACCGGGGTGAGGGGTGTAGTGGGGTGCAGGGGGGTTCAAGGAGGAGGGGTCTAGGGGGCTTAGCCCTAAGCTTTGTCAAATTTAGTTTTTATAGTTTAGCAATATACGCGTGGAATTGTACCCATTTTCAGACTAAAAGTAAAAAAAATAAATCATAGTTTAAAAAAAACTAAAAAAAAACACGATTTTATCAGTAATGCACGCTTTTTGACTTAGTTTTATTGGACATAAAAGATTTTTTTTTTTTTAATTATTTTCAAATTGAAAGTTTGAAATAAATTCACTTAAGTTCTGGAAGAATCTTATAATAAAAAAAGTTTTTAGGTACATTATTTTATACTTTTTAATGTAATACTGACAAAACGTGTTTTTTTTTTTTTTTTAGTTTTTTTAAACTATAATTTATTTCATTGCTAATTCGAGAAGGATCCATTCACTTTCCACTACCAACTACTGTCTATGTGTCTTTCAAAAAAAAAAAGATTTATTTAAGTAATTGTCTTAAAGAAATATTTTGTTTGTCTAATAAAATGACTCCATTATAAAAATTACATGTTTGAACAAAATAATGATTCTAAGTATTATTAAATTTTATTTAGTTAAATCTGTCTTCTTTTTTGTCAGTATTTGCTCAACAACATTTTTTTGTTTTCATAGCATATAACAGTTTGCTTTTTTAAGCGTTATGCAATCATATTTGAGAAGCTCTCAGGACTCGCACGGAGGTCCTGAGGTATTTTTAAACATGCTGTTTATCGTTTATCAGAGAATCGGATGTCGAAATTCACGCAAGCACAGATCGTCAGGGCTTTTAACACAACAATAATAGGGAAATAGATAAGGAACTTGAAGCAAAAAAAACAAAAAAAACTGGTTTATTGCACAAAAGATGCTTCGCTTCTTGGAATTTTCAAGATTCAAAAAACGAGAATTTTAATCCTTCATCTTTAATATAAATCTTTAGTTAAGGAATTTTCATCCTCAGGGGTTTGTTTCATCTTTATCTCAATGTAATATATACGTATAAGTAATATTATTTTGGTATTTTCGGATGTTGCAACAGGTGATCTCCAATTACCTTAATCCTTAAAAGACTGTCTGTTCAGCTCATATTTGAGCTTTCCATATCGTCACTTGAATAGAAACATTTGGACTTCATATCGCATTATCATATTGCTTGGCTTTTGAAATTTTAATATTTAATAGAACCCTAATTTATTCATGTAAGTAATTTTTTAATTTTTTCAAAATTTTCCAAAAAACAAACTAATTATTTTGATAAAATATTGAATAGATTTAGTATAGTCCAGGCAAATTACGATTTTAACAGGAAATAATTCCCGGTAAAGATTTTATTGCTGGAATACCTTTATTGGTACTCCAATATTACTACCCTAAGTTTTCCCCCAAATCTGTGTTGTGGAAATTTTTCTACGCGCCTCAAAATGAGAAAATTTCGGAGTTTTTTCAGTTTTTCTTGAATAACTCTAAAACGGCTTATCAAATCAAAAAGATATCTATTAGATAAATTAAAGCTCTTTAAATTACGCGTAAAATGATAACAATTTCATCTATTTAGGTTAAGTAGAACCGGTACTAGCGCCTGTCAAAAAACAGCCCCCGGGATCACTTTTGAATATCCCTAAAACTCGTACTTTTTTCGATTTTTCCCCATTTTGACCATGAAGGAGCACGTTTTCGACAAAGACCACTCTATACATTTTTAAACTAGATTAAATTTGCTACAATTTAAACAAAGTTTCATCTTAATTGGATAATGGTAACCCGTGCCGCAATGAGGTTGAAGTTTGCAGTTTTTGCAAAAAATCGCAGTTTTTCCTTCATAAAATGAAAACCACTCATCCTAGAAACTTGATTTTTGTCTCATTCTCTAGTAAATTTTGTTGACTTGAACGTTTACTTGGACCACTTTTTTGATAAAACTCTTATATTTATAGATATCCAGCATTTTCCATATACCAATAAAGGTATTCCAGCAATAAAATCTTTACCGGGAATTATTTCCTGTTTATGCCATTTTTCACGTAATTTGCCTGGACTAGTAAGTAAGTTTTCAGGAAATTTTTTTTGTCACTGATCCAGTTTGAGCTAGAAAGTTGATA
The DNA here is from genome assembly GCA_023213315.1 of Euborellia annulipes. Lineage (NCBI taxonomy): Eukaryota > Metazoa > Arthropoda > Insecta > Dermaptera > Anisolabididae > Euborellia > Euborellia annulipes. The sequence continues at coordinate 12,812 of JAKCPI010013797.1, forward strand.
TTTGGCATAAAGATGCTGCATATTAATATGAATAATTGGGCCAAATTTCAGCTCATTAAAATTTTACCAATACATGAGCTTTTATAATTATATTTTTCGAGATAATAACTGTTTTGTCCAAATGTCTGTTAGTACGTGCGTGCATTACCAAAATTTTGTGGACGCACTTGCTCAAAAATTAGTTTTAATATCAAAACGAAATTTCATGTAGTTTTGGTGGATTGAGATAAAAGAGCTGATTAGATTTTGGTTGAAATCGAAACCAAAATTAAGAGAGGTTTTTCACAAGAAAAATGAAATATACTATAAAACGAACTTATAATGCACTTACAGACTTCTGAGGGCCTCTGATTATGTATACAATATTTAATTTGAGTTTGATCCAAAAGGTCTAGATTTTCATTTTTTTACCTCTACCCCCCCCTCCGACTCGAACGGTTAGTTATTGTAATTTATAATCTTCTGAGGGGGTTTTGAATTATGTATACGGAATTTGGTTGAGTTTGGTCCAGGGCATAGATTTTCATTTTTTGACCCCCCCCCTAAATGATTATAAATGATTTTATTAAATATTAAATACGAGCTTTTCGTGCGTGCCCTCCGGGCTGGTGCCCTGGCGGGCAGCGTCTCGGTCCAAAAATTTTATTCCTCTTAAAAACCACACTCCAAATGTATACCCGTAAACTACCGAAAATACATCGTCTCTTAAAAGTTTCGCCTCTTTAATTTTTGAGTGGCGAGGGGGGGGGAGGAATAATTATCAATATATTTAATGTTTCTTAATTTAAAATGAATTGGAGTCTTTCATTTCAAAATTCGAGTCCAAATTACAATTATATTTCAAATTTGCCTGGTTAATGAAAATCGATTGGAGCCATCAGTTTAAAATCCGAGCTGACAATTATATTTCAAATTTGCCTCGTTAATTAATATATATTTAATGTTTCTTAATTTAAAATCTATTGGTGTTTTTTCATTTTCATTCGAGTTCAAATGAATACAATATTATCTCGACACAAAGTCTAAATCAAAAATATATAGTTTTAGTAACAGAAATCAAGATATAAATATTAATGTTGCATTGGTGTAATGGCTAGAGCTGATGCCCTTAGTTCAAGAGTTCGTCGGTTCGATTCTAGGCAAGAGGGTAATTTTTTTAAAGAAAATTCTCTCAGCGTTGTTACAAATTAATCTAGGCTCTTATATATAGTATAAGAGAGGGGCCGGGATTATGGTAAAGTCATGTGGATGGCCACATCAGTTTATTTATCGGTGGTCATCAAGTTCTACAGAAAATCTCCTAAGGATCGGTAAAAGAGGTGTAGGAGCAGAGAAACTCTTCCACTCCCCTAAAGTCACAAGGATAAACCGATTTACAATGAATTGATTGACAAATCTCCATTTTGGTGATGGGAGTGTTAATGCGAAACCCTAAAAATATGCTTTCTTCTCTAAATCACGACTAGTGGTTTTTGATCCAAGTTCTTTTTAACCGACTTCAAAAAAGGAGGAGGTTCTCAATTCGACTGAATTTTTTTTGTGTCTATGTTACCTGATATCTTCGCCAATTGTGAACCGATTTTGATGATTTTTTTTGCATTGGGTTCAGTCTAGTTTCCGATTGGTCCCGTTTTTTTTTCATTGGTATTGGACCTTTTTTGCTATGTTTGTTTAGGCATAACTTCTTTGTTTATGAACCGATTTCGATGATTCTTTTTATATTGGAAAGAGGGTACCTTAGGGGTGGTCCCATATTAATTTAGTCAAGTTCTGATGATATGATCAATGACGAATTAACGTAAATATCCAATTCTTATGAGCAAATAATCGAAATTATAATAAATAAAATCTTTTATAAAAAAATCAATCTTAAAACGTTCATTTAAAACCCGCAAACGTTTCTAGAGAATTTCTATATTTATGAATTTAATTTTATTATCATTTTCTGATTCATTCGCCCGACCCTTTCTCTTACGAGATGCATGCAAGGTATTATATTAAGTCACTATTAATAACATCACTAAAAAGAGAAAAATAAAAATAATTTTTATAAAAAAAATAAAACCGACTTCAAAAAAATTAAATGCAACAAATAAAATAATAAAACTCAAAAATAAAATAAAATACACTAAAAGGTATAAAATAATTATCTAATTTAGTTACAACTAAACGACGAAATATTTACATGAAATCACTTTTTGAAGTCGGTGCTAAACAAACTATATAAGCGAGCGTACCCGCCAATCGTACTAAGTAAAATCCGTCGAGTTTGATTCATAAAATGTATATGTTTGGCACCGACTTCAAAAAGTGATTTCATGTAAATATTTCGTCGTTTAGTTGTAACTAAATTAGATTATTATTTTATACCTTTTAGTGTATTTTATTTTATTTTTGAGTTTTATTATTTTATTTGTTGCATTTAATTTTTTTGAAGTCGGTTTTATTTTTTTTATAAAAATTATTTTTCCTGGAATGAGTTGTTTCGGCAGTTGACTGTGTATTCGGTCGGGTTCTAGTGACTGACCACAACCGTCCATCGTCCATCGAGAGGAGTAATTGGATAAGTTTTCCGCCAGTGTTTTGAAAGGACCTTACAAAGAATCACCCCTCTTCCTTTTTGCTTCTGCTTCCTCTTGAGCTTTTCTTTCCTCTTTCCCATTTCCTTTGCTCGTCATTTTCACATGACTCATGTATTTTATAGCAAAATCTCTTCAACTCTGCATTCAATCCATCAACATAACTAAGCTTGAAACTTTCTAAAGAAGGTATTTACATTATTTTTTTCTTTACCCTCTTGAAAACACTAGATATTTTAAAAACGTTTACAGAATATAAATAGCAGTTAAACACAAGGATCCGAGGTATCGGTATACCAAGGTGGGCGGATAATGGTTAATCTAAATAAAGCCTAGAAAGTTCCAGAAAATACCTATTGCGCTCACTCTCATGGTGCGACTTTCGGAAAATTTAATCATAGTTTTTCCGATCATGGCCTCCTGAGTACCCGAAAACCAATAAAATTTGACACAAAATTTAGTCTTGATGTAAACAAGAACTGATTATAACTTTTAAGGAGTTAGGTGTTGGGGTACCGCGACATTTCAGCCCCCGACAAAATATCCCCCGACAAAATATACAAAGGACAAAATATCCCCCGGCATAATATCTTCTGACAAAATATTCCCCAGTATAAGGGAGAATACAAAAGAGACACCCTGCCCGACGATTGGCTGTTCGGTTTTCAATGTGTGTTTGATTAGGAAAAAATGGGAGCCCCAAACACACCCCGCCCGACGATTGGCTGGTTCGGTTTTCAATGTGTGTTTGATTAGAAAAAAAATGGGAGCCCGAAACACACCCCGCCCGGACTAAACTTTCGGAGGTTCGGTTAAAGGCTGACGCCAACCGAACCGTCTAAAAACCAGCCCGAAAAGGAGCTATACGAACCCAACCGAGCCGAACTGAATATATATTAACCGAACCGGAGTCGATTTGCATTACTCATAAGATTCACGCGGGGAAGGGTTATTTTGTCATGAGGGATATTTTGTCGGGGGATGAAATGTCGCGGAATCAGTTGTTGGTTCTAGGTGAAACATTTTAATATAATATTAAAACTTGAGCAAGATGCGAGGTAGGTTTCACAAAAAAAGAAATAAAACAAAATTGAGTTTTGAATTCGATATAATTTCGGTGGTGAGCCCATCATCAATTTTGTTTTATTTCTTTTTGTAAAACCTACCTCGCATCTGTGATCAAGTTTTATTGATTGTAAAAGAACTGATTAGTTTTTGGTGACTTCAACCCCAAGGGGGTTGAAATCTTAAAAAATTCATAACAACGTTAATATGAATGATACCAGTGTGGTTACAAATGACTAATATCCTACTAATTAACCTCTACAACTTGTAATTAATAGAGATTGCGGTGTTAGTGCAAGGTGAAGCATCTTTAATAAAGATAAAAGTAAATAAATATTTTATCAAATATACATTAATACGAGTAAGGTTTACTAGGTCACTTGTTTCACGTTAAAAATTAAAAAAAAATAAAGAGGGTAAATTTTTTCAATACATATTACTAAAAGAGAAAAAGAAACATTGTTTATGTGAATGTGCCGAATTTTTTGAAGTTTTAAGTTTCTGATGGTTCTTTATTTGGAACAGAGATAAAGAAAAATAATGTATTTTAGACGAATGTGTGATGTAACTATTTGAAGCCCTGAAGAAGTTGGCAAAGTCGACGAAACGTTGGTTGAAAAAAAAAAAATCAAAACTTGTCCTTAATTCCCATTATAAACTTTCCAAATAATAACATTATTTAGAGTAAAGTTTATTTTGATGGTGTCAAAAATAAATAAACTGACACGTTCTTATGTGGCCATTCACTTGACTTTACCATACAACCTGGCCCCTCACTTATATTTAATATTTAATAAAATTATTTCTAATCATGTAGGGGGGGGGGTTAGTTTTTGTATTTTTAGACTTCTGTGGGCCCACGGATTATGTATACAAAATTTGGTTGAGTTTGGTACAATGGTCTAGTTTTTTAATTTTTTGACCCTCCCCCCTCATATTTTGGGTGGTTAGTTTTTGCAATTTTCTTGGGGGTATCATAGTTTAACTTTTGATTAATAAATATCGTTAGAGTTAGGGTAAAGGTAGCGGCCCGGAGACAATTTTTTTGACGTGCACAACGTCTTATAATTCGATGGAGCCGGCTGCACGCACGAAAAAACATGACTCATGCGGCGTTACCTCGCTCTGAGGCGTTCCATTTAAGGCTTGAAGTGCAAGCGAGAGCGCGGAACGAGCGACAAAGATTGAGGCGGGCTTTTTAAAAGCTACAGTTACAAAAATTTTAATGATGTTTCCAAATTTTAAATTTTAAATTTAAGATTTATGAACAATAATTTAATCACAGTTTATTCTTATAATAAATTATTCAAAATTATTACTTTTTTACAACAAATTACAATTAAATTTGCAAAAATAATTAAGTAACTAATTGAACAACAACTTTTATTCAGTTTACTTGCTGAAAGAAATAATGTCAATACAAAATTTATTATTATAAAATAATAAAATCAAAAATTAAATTTTAACAGTCGAGTAGAAATTTAAACAATAAATTTTATTCAAGTATTTTGTAAATTTAAAATGATTTTCTGAACGAAGAATTTTATGAAAAAAATCGGTTGTCTGTAAAGTCGGTTTACTGACGATAGTTGAACGTGACAACGTCATAAGAAAATACTGATGGAATGGTATTTTCTTATGACGTTGTCACGTTCAATATCGTCAGTAAACCGACCCCACAGGCTGGCTGTTTTGCCAATATGACCCAAGGGGAAACCAAAAGACTGGACACCCATGATCTGCAGAAATTACATTTTTTTAAATTATTACTTAAGTCTTAAATTATTAATCTAATTTATTTATTTTCTTTAAAAAAATATTAAGATGACTCTGGTTCAGATCTAAGCATCAGAGGGGCGTTTATCGTTATAAATCACACCCATATTATATTTAATTAATTATCTTAATAAATTAATAGTGTAAATTGCATAAAAAATGCCTTTGATAATTTATTAATCAATGAGACATTTCGGAGAACATTGCCCAGGTGAATTATCTTATCGAATACCAGGACTCTTTTCAATTTTTTATTTCTCCTCTTCATTTGGTGTCGAGAAAGGCTTTTTGAGCTGGCATCCGTCGTCCACAGCATATAGCTAACCAAAGGTAAACTACCCTTAATATCTCCCTCAATATTCTATTTAATATTTTTATATAATTTAACAAATTCTCTATTTCCACTTTAACCATAAATTGGAGGGGAAAAGTATAACTTTTTCAATACTCGAGTCGCTCTTTGCAGTTTCGGTAAATTAATAATTTTTTACGTCATTTTCTTTATAGAAGAGTTAGTTAATGACATTCAATGGCATTTTTTCAGCTTAACCCCTATCGTTTATTCTATTAAAGTAAAATTTATTTAAAAAAATAAAATATCTATTTTTAAATAGATTTTCATATTAACCTATTAGAATGCATTAGAAACGAATTACAATCTTTTGCATTTTCCTAACCGTAGGATCTGTTTGAAGTCCAAATTCTAATCAGTCCTCTACGTTAAATACAACATTCAAAGAGGACGAACTTTTCGTTCTTAGGTTATACTGGGTAACGGACAGAAAAGAACCAAAATAAGCTGACGTAGTTCTGGTGTGGCCATCCACTTGACTTTACCATACAACCTGGCCCCTCACTTATATTTAATATTTAATAAAATTATTTATAATCATGTAGGGGGGTTAGTTTTTGCATTTTTAGACTTCTGGGGGCCCACTGATTATGTATACAAAATTTGGTTGAGTTTGCTCAAATGGCCTAGATTTTTAATTTTTAACCCCCCTCCACCCCCTTAATTTTGGGTCGATATGCACCAAAATCTAATCAGCTCTTAATCTCAATGGACCAAAACTACGTGTGAAATTTGGTTTTGATATTCACACTAGTTTTTGAGCTAGCTCGTCCACAAAAATTTGGTAACGCACAGACTCAACAGACATTTTGACAAAACAATTATTATCTCGAAAAATATAATTTTTTCGATGTTCACTTATTAGGGCTTTTTTGTAGACCGAAATGCCATGGTTTCGCTCAATTTTTTTTAATCAAAATAGTTTCAGCCGTTTTTGAGATATTTCGAAAAAAGAAGGAAAAAAAACACTTTTTCATGCACGATTACAATACTTGACCATACCCTGTATGGTAAAGTAAAAAATATTTTTATCATAGAGTTTAAGGTACTATAATAGTCTCTATGTTTTTTTTTTTTTTTTTTTTTTTTTAATTTATTTTGATTCAAAATGGTAATATGTAGAGCTCCAAATCAATCGATTTTTGGTGTTTAGAAACAGCTTTTCTTAAAATTATTTCACACATTCCTTTATCTTTATTAACGAGAAGTAAAAATGAATTTGATATTAAATCATCGACTCCATAAATTTTTGCTTCAAAGAAAAATTCAAAATATCTTGTTCCATTGAGAAATGAGATCAATTCAGGTGGGAATGAACCCTTCAAGACAGTGTTATCTTTAATATGGACTAAAAAATCTTAACCGAAGTCTTTTTTTTTTTTTTTTTTTTTTTTTTTTTGTGAATTTTTTGCCCGATTGAAAGATTTAGTTCTCTGACGTGATCCCGGGCATCGAATGTCATCCGCACCCGTCCGCTTCCCACCACAGTATCACCGAGATCGAATGCTGAAGAAGTCGAAAAGACTTGGCCAGAAGCCATTGTCTCTCTCGATCTGAATTCCCATCTTCATTCGTATCGTTCAGGCTAAATACTTTTCAGAAGATACAAATGACCATTGTTTTGCAATTAAAAACCACGGTGCTCAGGTATTTTTGTACCTGGTACGATGAAGGATACTCGCATTTGACCTGTCAGAAAGAATCCGAATGGTGCGGTCGTATAAACAATAGGACGAGAGATTCGATTTCTACAGAATATCAATTAGCAAGGCTTTTCATGTCGATGCTGAAAAAAAATATTTGTGTTTTGTGAAATTTTCACCAGAAATTCAAACAAGAGAATAATTCTTCGAAAACTAGTGATATAAATATTTACCGTTTTTTTGTTTTATTTGTTTTTGATGAAGCTTTTGAAAAGTTAAACTATTAACTTAAGGGGCCCATGCACTGTCAAACAAATTGCGCAACAAAGCGATTGTACAAGGTTGCGTTGCGCATCATTTTACTCCAGGGCCCATACATTGCCGGAAATTGCGCAACAAAGCGATGCACAACGCGTTGCCGTTGCACAATCCCATCATTCATAATCATATCCTTGGAAATATTAAAAAAATTCCTTGCCCATACGCAACATAACGCGTTGCACATTTCAAACATTTTTTAAACTTGCTCAAACGCTTCCATACGTACATTATATGGGCCTTAATAACTCACTTGGGTGTTAAAATATAGAAATGGCGGTGTCTGTTTCCAAAACCTTTTTATTCTTTTATAACTAGGTGCTGATGATGTCGCCTTAAGCGAAGCAACATTGTTACATTGTCCATCCGTTAATTGCAAACACAATCACATACTACTAAAGGGCATTTGTGCCTGTGTCTGTTATTTATATGTCCGTCCTCCCAGTGTCTGTATGTCCGTCCCCCTAGAAATAATCAATCAAATAACTCCTAAACTGTTTACTCTACGACAAATTCCATTAGAAGCAAAGTTGTAGAGGATGTAATTTTTGACATTTTTGTTTAAAAATATTTTGAAAATAACCACCCAAAATGGGGGGAGGGTCAAAAAATGAAAATTCTAGCCCTTTGGACCAAACTCAACCAAATTTTGTATACATAATCTGTGGGCCTCTAGAGAGCCTAGAAATGGGGTGGAGAGTGACCTGGAGGCTCGGGAGAAGGTCCGGAGAGGCCTTTGATGTAGTGATGTTTTTTTAACGTGACTGTACTTCTCACACTAATATATCCTCTTTATGAATGGATCGTTTCCAAGCCATTGATCTTATATCCCTCCACTAAAAATAATCGCCCAAATATGTTTTTTTTATTTTTTTATCAAAACTACGAGGTAAATAATTTCAATTTTTTTTTTTTAAGTTACTCCGAATATATTATTCTAACAAATATTAGTTTTTCATCAAGATGGTGAAAGTCCTTCAATGAAAAAAAATAAAATAATGATCATTTTCCCACCCTTTCCCAATCTACCATATGTAAAAAATTTCATTTTTAATTGCAATTATTTCATGTTTGGTGTGGTAAATCGTCTTCAAATTTTAACAGTGTGTTTATTAATCAGTAGAGATTGTGGTGTTGGTGCAAGGTGAAACATCTTTAATAAAGATAAGAGTAAATAAATATTTTATTTAATATGGATTTACTATGAGTTAAGGATACTGGGTCACTTATTTCACATTAAATTTTAATGTGAAATAAGTGACCCAGTATCCTTAACTCATAGTAAATCCATATTAAATAAAATATTTATTTACTCTTATCTTTAGTATATAACTATTTATTACCCGCTATTTAGCGGGGGTGTTATGTACTTATAGATAGATAGATAGATAGATAGATTTTATTTTGCTCTGAGAATGATATTCTCCTGGAGCATAACAGAAACAAATTATATTACATTAAAAAAAATCTGCTTACATAATTCAATTCAACCCAGAGAGTACAAAAACAATTTCATTTAACATTTAAAAAAATAAAAGGAAAAAATTATTGAAATTAATTGACAAAAGAAATCAAAATACAAAAAAATATATATATATCACAAAATGATCTGCATGAACAAAATAAATTTTAAAATACAACAACTCAGCCTCACTCCACCCATCAACCAGCCTTCTGCTGACTCATTAATAGATCGAAATACCTTGCCTTAAAAGCGCCGAGAGACTTCGCCCCCCTCACACTTGCTGGAATTTTATTCCAGAGCTTCGCGGAATAAACAGAAAATGACCTAGCATAGGATGATGTCCTATGTATTGGAATTTGAAGGTCCAGACCATACGTCCGCAAAGCTCTGGAACTTACAGAGGTTTTAAACAGAAATTTATTAAATAAGTAATCAGGGGACTTGCTCTCAAACAGATTGAATAGAAAAATTCCCAAAATGTAATCTCTCTTCTTTGGAAGCTTTAACCATCCCAGTTTATTGTAGTAGGGTGTAATATGTTCATCAAGAGGGACATCAAAAATAAACCTAATGCAGCTGTTCATCAATCTTTCAAGCTTAGTATTTGATTCCTGATTTAAACTATTATAAACAAGGGAACAGTAGTCAATCAGAGGAGCGACCAAAGAATTTATAAGAAGTTTTCTGATGGGTACGGGCAGACAATCCTTGGATTTTTTAAATTGATAAAGGGATTTAAAAACTTTATTTGATATGCCAACAACATTGTCTCTCCATGAGAGAGTTTGATCAAACTCTACGCCCAAGTTTCTTACAGTATCCGAAAACTCGATGACACTTCCATACAGGAAGAGGGATGGAAACATAGAAATATTGTTAAGATAAACTCTGCTGCCAAACATGATTGCTTTGGTTTTGCCAATGTTGATATCCAGATTTCGAAGACTTCTTGAATTTTTGCATTTGTGAAAGAACTATTAAATATCTAGCGTTGGTATTGCCGGATCAGGAAACAAGTTTCAGTTTTCTAGCTCAAACCAACCATTTTGCAATTGATTTTGCCTTAGACTAGCGATACTTTTCCGATTGTATATGAAGTGTTCTTACATTTAACTCTTTGAGAACCTTATTTTTTCATTATTACAAGGATCATGCCATCTGTAAATAAATGCCTTCTTGAATCTTAATCATTAAAAAGAAAGCAAAAATTAATAAATAATTTCTTGATTTCTCTCTATTGGAATTCCAACTTATGTTAACTTACAATAATAAAACTTGAGCAAGATGCAAGGTAGGTTTCACAAAAAAGAAACTAAAATAAAATTGAGGGTTGAGTTTTTCTGAATTTTTTGTTTTCAATTTTTTTTTTTGTGATAACCTACCTCGCATCTTGCTCAAGTTTTATTATTAGTACCCTGAGCCACCGAGCGATGCTCGGCAACTTTTTGCTTCCGTTAAAAGTTATATAATAATATTATTTTTAATTTAAAATTCTGATAAAAATCACCCCTTCACTGCACCCCACCACCCCCCACAACCCGCCCCGGGCACCACCCCTATGCCCCTGGAGCCCCCCACTCCAGCTAACCCTCCCTCACCCTTCACCAACCCCCCACCCCCACTTTTTGGATTTCTAGTTTTCTAGTGGCCCACAGATTATGTATATCTTATGGGTATATAAATATAAAATGTTATAATATACTAGGGGTGAGGGGGTAGTAAATGATTATAACAAGATGTATTATTTAATACAAGGTTTATTCAGTATAAGTACAGAGGCACGGTGTGACAGGGTTCTCGATCATAAGTCATCCGCCCTTATTATCAGAAACTCATCGCTTAAGTATAATTATAATCAGGTCAAGCTTTGTTATTTCCGTAATTACATAAGCCTAATGCTTCCGCGTAGACTTATGTAACATGTCGAAAAGCCATATCACAACATTCCGTATAATTTTTTTCTTTTTTTAATTAAATAACAATTTATCGAGTTTTATAATATAATCAATTAAATTGTCAAATTCTAATATATAATCATATTTCCTATTAACTCTTTGTGAGATTTAATACTCGAATTTATAATAAATTAAATTGTTTTTTTTTTTTTTTTTTTTTTTTTTATAAATTTTATTAAACCAATTATTTTACATTAATTAATGTATACCTTGTATTTTAGCTTCGATTCCGGAGATTGCTTCTCCACCATCGAGTGTCCTTATTCATCTTTAGTCCTTGTTTTTAATAAGAGGAAAAATCTAATTAGATAAAAAAACCTCTTTTCCGATAATTATTTCAATTCCATTATTCCCCAATCAAGTCGATTGGTTTCCTCTCCATCTCTCCATTCTTCTTCCAATTAAATTGTTTTTTTTTTTTTTAAATTTTATTAAACCAATTATTTTACATTAATTAATGTATACCTTGTATTTTAGCTTCGATTCCGGAGATTGCTTCTCCACCATCGAGTGTCCTTATTTATCTTTAGTCCTTGTTTTTAATAAGAGGAAAAATCTAATTAGATAAAAAAACCTCTTTTCCGATAATTATTTCAATTCCATTATTCCCCAATCAAGTCGATTGGTATCTCCCTCCTCTCCCTCTCTCCCTCAATTAAATTGTTTAATTTTAATATATATATATATATATATGATATTTGCTATAACCTATTAGTGGGTTTTAAAATTAAAAAACCAATTAATAAATAAAAGATAATTGAAAAAAATGTAAACAAACTTTTTTATTGAGATTTTCATCTATCAATAATTACTTTAATTAAGAAAAGATCAATTAAGATGAAATTTGTCGAGGTCCAGACCTAGCCAGATCGTTTTCTCATCCTCAAAACTTGTTAATAGAGTTGGTTTCATCAAAATCGGTAGAGCCGTTTTCAAAATAGAACTAAGATACAAATATATATAAAAATATATAAACAATTTTTGCTCGTTTAATAAGAGTAGATAGATAGATAGATAGATAGATTTTTAAAATGTTTCACTGGGACCAACACCTAACTCCTTAAAGGGGAACATTTATATTACTTATTGATCAATAATAATGGACGACAAGACTCCTTTTTATATAATCAATTTTCATATAAAATAATTTCTCTGCTTCACGCTTATCAATAATGAATGAAAAGCTACATTCTGGAGATATGTATCAGAATTTAAGCTTCAATAAAAAATTGTCATGTTCGTTATGTGTAGTGGAGAAGACTAAACTCTTGATATTGCATTTTTTTGGCGGACAGTGTATATAGAATAAGAATGTCAGAGTTTTAGAAAGAATCTGTCGATGTTTGTCCTATAAACTTCCAAGTCCCGATGGTCAGGCGGCATTAATTTATTCTTATAATCTGAGGCTCTAGAAGAATATCAAAAGGATATTTTAAGAAAAAAGATTCAACTAGTCTTGGTAAGAATCCAAATCAAAAAATGATCGTATCCTCTGCCTTGACGTAATAAACATACTAGTAGATTTTTCAAATCTATATATATATATAAAATTAAGGTTTTGTCTGTACATTGGTCCAAATCACGCCAAATTTTGGTTGCACACGTTTCAAGCAAAGTTATGAACGAAAACACCCTCAACAAAATTCCTGTCTGTATGTTTCCGTGGTTTCCGCGAAAAGTTGCTCACGATTCACGTAAAAACGGCTGAAGGGATTATTATGAAATTTCATATTTGGATCAGATGTCTTCTAACTTACGTTTATAGCTATATAACGTTTTGATATTTTGACCCCAAAAGGGGGTTTGGGGGGGGGCGCACGAATGAAAATTATCAAATAACTCCTAAACTATTAACTCTACGGCAAATTTTATTATGAGCAAAGTTGTAGGGGATGTGATTTCTGACAACTTTTGTTTAAAAAAATTCCCCCAAAAAGGGGGGAGGGTGAAAAAATGTAAATTCTTGCCCTTGGAGCAAACTCAACCAAATTTTGTATACATAATCTGTGGGCCTCTAGAGAGCTAGAAATGCAAAAACTAACCACCCAAAATGGGGGGGAGGGTCAAAAAATGAAAATTCTTGCTCTTGGACCAAACTCAACCAAATTTTGTATACATAATCTGTGGGTCACTAGAAGGCTAGAAATGCAAAAACTAACCACCCAAAATGGGGGGAGGGTCAAAAAGAAAATTCTAGCCCTTTCGACCAAACTCAACCAAATTTTGTATACATATTCTGTGGACCCCCAGAAGGCTAGAAATGCAAAAACTAACCACCCAAAATGGGGGAGGGTCAAAAATGAAAATTCTAGCCCTTTCGACCAAACTATGTATACAAAATTTGGTTAGTTTTTGCATTTCTAGCCTTCTGGGGGTCCACAGAATATGTATACAAAATTTGGTTGAGTTTGGTCAAAAGGGCTAGAATTTTCATTTTTGACCCCCCCCTCCCCCTTTTTTTGTCTGATAATGTTTAAAACACATTTAAAAAAAAATTATTTTATGTTCTTTTCAAAAATATATTCAGTTTTTTTCTAGTTAAATTTTTTCATTTTTTTATACCTCTTCAAAATGTGGTAGATCTTTATGCCCCACCCTGTATAATAATTAAATTAAAAAAATAATAATACAAAAATTAAATTAATTTGTAATTTGTAATGTTATAAGTAAGTAGAGCAAAAAATATATGTTACTTCATTTATATTTTATAAAATAAAAAAAATGTGTCTTTTTTTAATAAAACATTAATTAATCTCCAAACAATGTGGCTCGCTTTGAAACAGTTTTATAAATTTGCGGCTCCCAAAGTTAAGGTTAGTGGCCACCCCTGATATAGAACATAAATAATAATATATCCAGTACATAGCTCAAATTATGTACTCAGAAATAGATTACCCCTTTTTTATTCAGACCCTCTAGTCCCCAGTACACCCTCTAGTCGTCAATCTGAAGCTAATCCAATATTTAGACTAAGTTCATGCCATAATGATTTGTCTTCACACTTGGACAACTCCTTGGATTTCTCATTAATTATTAATAGAGTTGCAGTTCTGTTCAAAATGCTGACCCTAGTCTATAAGTAAACTATTGTACCGGGTGATTCAATAAGGGTGACGAGGTACCGTATCTCAGGAACTAATAATCGTAGAAGTTTGGGAAAAAAATCCTTCAGAGGAAATCGACCAAGAAAAATTGCTGGAAATATTTTTTAAGTTCATACGTCCACCGCTAGGTGGCTAAATAGCTTCGATCGTATAAAAAAATGCAATTTTCTCAAAAATTTTCCAATATAAGTTTAGAAATGAATACTCTCACGTTAATGCCACCATAATAGTCCATCTTTTTGATAAATGACTTTTTATTGTAGGACGTAAAATAAAGGCGGGAGGGGATGCTAAACTTTTATGGACTCTAGTGTCTATAACTTAAGTTTGACTTAACGGAATTTTGTTAACAAGGTCTGGTTCAAGAAAGGAAGGTTTGGTGAATAAAATAAAAAACCATCCATGCCATTCTAGTTCTTGCCGCCCTCGCTAAGGGGCGTGTTTTATAAAGTTAACCGTTTTATTAATTTTGCTCCAAAATCTTAAATGGAACCGTATAATTATTTTATTAGATTCAGAAAGTAGATCAAATTTGCAACAAAATATGTTCAAACCGCATGTCGATATCTTCATTCGTTTAACAGTTATTGCTTAAAGAATATTTTATTAACGAATTTATTAAAGAAACAAAATAGGTAATTGAGTTTTCAATTTTTTTTTAAGTTTCGTAGTCAAGCATGCCATGGACAAATAAAAAAACAGTTTAAAACTTTGTTCTTATTTTCATTTAATCACAACAATAATGATAATAACGCTTTTTTCCTAATGCTTTTCTGTGTCGCCTGTGAGTAGGTATTAAATTTCAAAAATGTCTAATTTCTTAGAAGGCCGTGAAAGACTTGGTTGACAGTTTCTATGGAAACGGCGATTTTTCACAAATAGATGTTAATGTTGTAATTGTTATTTTATTGTTTGTTATGTTATATCATTATTGTTGTGATTAGATGAAAATAAGAACAAAGTTTTAAACTGTTTTTTTATTTGTCCATGGCATGCTTGACTACGAAACTTAAAAAAAAAATTGAAAACTCAATTACCTATTTTGTTTCTTTAATAAATTCGTTAATAAAATATTCTTTAAGCAATAACTGTTAAACGAATGAAGATATCGACATGCGGTTTGAACATATTTTGTTGCAAATTTGATCTACTTTCTGAATCTAATAAAATAATTATACGGTTCCATTTAAGATTTCGGAGCAAAATTAATAAAACGTTTAACTTTATAAAACACGCCCCTTAGCGAGGGCGGCAAGAACTAGAATGGCATGGATGTTTTTTTATTTTATTCACCAAACCTTCCTTTCTTGAACCAGACCTTGTTAACAAATTTCCGTTAAGTCAAACTTAAGTTATAGACACTAGAGTCCATAAAAGTTTAGCATCCCCTCCCGCCTTTATTTTACGTCCTACAATAAAAAGTCATTTATCAAAAAGATGGACTATTATGGTGGCATTAACGTGAGAGTATTCATTTCTAAACTTATATTGGAAAATTTTCGAGAAAATTGCATTTTTTTATACGATCGAAGCTATTTAGCCACCTAGCGGTGGACGTATGAACTTAAAAAATATTTCCAGCAATTTTTCTTGGCCGATTTCCTCTGAAGGATTTTTTTCCCAAACTTCTACGATTATTAGTTCCTGAGATACGGTA
>JAKCPI010013798.1:0-27511 GCA_023213315.1 Euborellia annulipes
TTTTATTTTTCTCTTTTAGTGATGTTATTAATAGTGATCCTATCATCAGAACTTGACCAAATTAATATGGCACCATCCCTAAGATACCCCCTTTCCAATAAAAAAAGAATCATCGAAATCGGTTCATAAACAAAGAAGTTAGTGCGTGAACATACCTAACAAAAAATAATTTTTAAGAAAAATAAAAACCG
Organism: Euborellia annulipes; assembly: GCA_023213315.1. Lineage (NCBI taxonomy): Eukaryota > Metazoa > Arthropoda > Insecta > Dermaptera > Anisolabididae > Euborellia > Euborellia annulipes. The sequence continues at coordinate 192 of JAKCPI010013798.1, forward strand.
ACTTCAAAAAATTAAATGCAACAAATAAAATACACTAAAAGGTATAAAATAATTATTATCTTATTTAGTTACAACTAAACGACGAAATATTAACATGAAATTACTTTTTGAAGTCGGTGCCAAACAAACTATACCTATAAGCGAGCGTACCCGCCAAACGTACTAAGTAAGATCCGTCGAGTGCGATTCATAAAAGGTATATGTTTGGCACCAACTTCAAAAAGTAATTTCATGTTAATATTTCGTCGTTTAGTTGTAACTAAATAAGATAATAATTATTTTATACCTTTTAGTGTATTTTATTTGTTGCATTTAATTTTTTGAAGTCGGTTTTTATTTTTTTCTTAAAAATTATTTTTATTTTTCTCTTTAGTGATGTTATTAATAGTGATCATATCATCAGAACTTGACCAAATTAATATGACACCATCCCTAAGACACCCCCTTTCGGATAAAAAAAGAACCATCGAAATCGGTTCATAAACAAAGAGGTTAGGTCTAAACAAACCTAATAAAAAAGGTCTAATACCTATGAAAAAAAACGAAAAAAAATGGGACCAATCGGAAGCTAGACTGGACCCAATGCAAAAAAATTTTTCAAAATCGGTTGACAATTGGCGGAGATATGAGGTAACATAGGCACAAAAAAAAAAAAAAAAAAAAAAAAAATTCAGTCGAATAGAGAACCTCCTCCTTTTTTGAAGTCGGTTAAAAAAGGTCTAATACCTATGAAAAAAAATGGGACCAATCGGAAGGTAGACTGGACCCAATGCAAAAAAAATTTCAAAATCGGTTCACAATTGGCGGAGATATGAGGTAACATAGGCACAAAAAAAAAAATTCAGTCGAATAGAGAACCTCCTCCTTTTTTTGAAGTCGGTTAAAAAAATATATTTAAATTCCAAAAAAGGTGTTTGTGCATGATAATTTAAATGATTGCAGTTTTATAAAAAATAGAGTGAATAATAAATTAATAATAAAATATATTTGTAATTAAATTAAAATGTAATAAAAATGTCAGGTACTTATTTGAAATGATAGCTGAATAAAAGATCCAAACGTTGTTAGCAGAAGGACGATATTTTTCTCTCCAAACCTCGAAAGCAAACAAAATAAATGTTAAATTTGATCTCTACTGATGTAGAATAACAGACTAGTGACTAGTAGTATACATATACTGAGAATACGTTGCCAACGATTTGATTTATAAAACCGCTAGATCGGTCTTCCAAAATAGCCAGAAACCGCTAGATTTCCGATCCAAGCGCCATCTAGCGGTAGACTCAAAAAGTGAATAATTGCTCTCACAAGAAATGCAGTGAGAATATTTTTTTTATGTGATTTAAATTTACTTATCACAATTTTTTTTACTAAATAAACTTTTTTAGCTTTAATAATAATAATACTCGATGATGAATAAAAGTAATATGGTATTTAAAAAAAATTATTAATAAATTAGAAAACTGCAATACAAAATATTTTTAATTAGAAAATCAAATTTACATATAGTTTCTGCGCCCCACACATTTTGATTAAGTATTAGATTATTTTGTACTTTTTAGAAAAGTTTTTTTTTTTAATATAATTAAGACAGTCTTTTATTATTAAGAGTGATAAAAAACAGGTTTTATTTACTTTATATTTTTTATTTTTTATTTAATGTCTTTATGTTTTGGATTAGACAGTATACCTATATTTTATATTTTTTTTGACTGTCAAGGTAGAGTAATAGACGCACTTATAGTGTATGTGTTGTATTTTTCGAGTTCCAAATATTAATTCAGCAAAATTTTTACTAAATATAAAAGATTCAAGAACAAAGTGAACAATTAATCGTTTTAACTTTCTCTTACAATTATATCTACTTTAAAAACCATATTTTAGGTATTTTTATAATATATATTTAAATTCCTTCCCTGGGTTATACATTATAAATTATAATTTTGTTAAAGGAGAATGGTGCAATTTTTTGTGAAACATTTTAAATAAGGTGAAGAAATTTTCTTTAGAAACTTTTTAAAATTTAAAATACTAAATAGAACAACGACTAACTAAATCCCCTAGATTAGTCGTTTAGGGGATTCTATGTTAAACTAAAATAAAGAGCGCGCGCTATATTTAAATTTAATTTTCAAAATATAATACGAGAGAGTAGAAAAGAAGATACGACAGAGTGCCAACTGTCAACAGTAATTTTGTTAATGTTGAAAATGTATTGTAAATAGAGGAATTTTGCTTAAAAAATGAATTTAACTTGATTTGTAAAAAAAGCCAGAAATCCCGCCAGAAATGTTTGAAAATAGCCAGATTTCCCGCTAGCCGCCAGATGAGATTTCTTCTAGCTAGATGGAGTAAAAAATAGCCAGATCTAGCGGGAAAACCGCTAAATTGGCAACCCTGCTGAGAATCGTTTAATGTTCTAGAATAGAGCTCCTTATATAGAGTGCGCATGCGTGATATTAACTTTCTATTTGGCCACAGATGTCGTTGCTGATTTCGCGCTCTTTTTAACAGATATTTGAAAATAAAATATACATTCTAAATTCCAATTACATTCTTTATATTTATTATTTATTTAATTGATAAAATAAAATAAACTGCAACGGATCGTTGCTAAACTTTATCCAAATTCATTTGAAATATTAATATGTTTATTCCTTTATTATTAATCAGATATCACTTGCAATTTGCAGTTCATGTTGACTTTAATTCAAAAATAATGATCGATTCTCATTTAACAGTCGAGGAATAACCATTCTACATTGGATTTTTGACGTTTCGGTTATTATTGGTAACCATTGCTGAAGACATGGAGGAATCGACTTAAAATCAAAAATAGCGATTGATTCTCATCTATTACTTGAGGAATAATAATTCTACATTAGATTTTTGACGCTTCGATTATTATTGGTAACCATTGCTGAAGACATGGAGGAATCGACTTAAAATCAAAAATAACGATCGATTCTTATCTAATACTAGAGGAATAACCTTATTGCATTCCATTTTTGATGTTTTGACTATTAATGGCAACCTCTACTGAAAACGTGGAAGAATCGACTTAAAATCAAAAAGACTAAATTCTTTTATGGTAAACAACTCAAGCTTGGAGTTGTTTGCCATAAAAGACACACGTGTCGCCTGGTTCTGTAAACAGTGTGCCAAAATATATATTTTCTTTCATTTAATTTCATCCTGTTCCTATCCATGGGAGTACAGTCAGGTATTTTTTTTCTACTAACAATATACAATAACATACAATTTATTAAAAATATTCAAAGATTATAAATTACAAAATATGAAGAAATATAAAAATAAATTATTGTCCTTTAAACAATATTATTTTTGTTAGGTTTTTCCTAACATATGATAGATGTGATTCCCGGAGTAAACTCTTCCCAAAGTAATATAATTATATTTTCAAATATATTTCTATTATTTCTTTTATTAGTTTGTATTTGTGATTGTCCATAAAATCATTTTCTAAAACATGCGCGTTAAAATTTTTAAAAGTTTTATCTAGGTCTAAATTACGCATCACATTTACACTCATTTTCTGAAATGCGTATTTAATATTCAACCTTTTTTTACCCTAAACATATTGAACATTTTTTCAGCCGTGGTCGTTATAGAAAATGTATCTTGTCGTGGATGTCGCAAGCTACCTAGAAATTTAATTTCAATAAAATGAGAACGAGCTTCATTCGATTCATTCATGAGTCTGATGCATATGTTGCAAAATATTTTTTTTAGTATCCTCATTTCCACGAAACCAGAGATGTACAGCACGGCATGTTGTGATATTGAATTTATATATTGAAGTGGGATAGTGTCAACAGTAACATCTTCAATATCCCTTCCGCAAGTTTCATGGGGCTCTTCTTAATTTTATTTGAAGATATTGTCAATAAACTTGTGTTATCAAGCTGAATACAGTTTGCTGACGATGATGATTTCATTTCATTGCGAGTAAAAGTCGTTTGTAAGCAGCTATAAATTGGATGCATTTCGGATTATTGTTGTATCTCCCCATAGCTCGGATACATGAAAAAATTCCAGGTGATCCTGAGAGAATTTATATGTTAAAATATATTTTTAAATATCCCACTTCAACAAATTCTTTATAAATTTTTTCCAAATTTTTTAAATCGATGGTGATACCTAAAAATCCAGTCTTCGATTTGGTTTCTGTAATAGAGACACCATCGGGATGAAATTGTTGGGGGTTTGGAATTGTAGAACTTGACAGACGTTTTTTTTTTTTTAATGAAAATGATGAGAGAAGGAGTTACACCAAAAAGGTGCAACCCCTAAAGGCCTGGGTTGGCCCCTCCATCGTGAAAAGAAGAAGAAAGAATTTTATGGGCTGGGCGGGGGTCGAAGGTATCTGTGGATACGGGTCTTAAATAGCTGAAGGTTATAAGTCGCGGGAAAGATGGTGGCAGGGAGCGAGTTCCAGTCTCTGGAGGTCATAGGGATAAAAGAGTTGGCGAAAGCGCTTGTTCGACTTTTATCCAATTTGACAGCGAAGGGGTGCTGAGCGTTCGAAAACCGCGTGTTTCTCGTAAAGAGGGCATTAGGGGGGATAATTGATTTCAGCTCGACTGAACAGACACCGTGATAGTATCTGTAGTACAGGGAAAGGGCAGAAACGGTTCTTCGGTGAGCCAGGGAGTCGAGTGAGTTGGTTAGAGCCGGGTCTCCTATTAGTTTAATTGCTCGCTTCTGAATTGCATCCAGTGTAGCAAGAGAATGCTTGGAGGCACCCCTCCACAGATGAGAGCCATATTCGAGACAGGGACGAATTTGAGCCTTATACAGTATAAGAAGTTGACTGGGAGTATAACAGCGTCTAGACCTAAATAGGAGACCAAGCTTGCGCGCTGCAGCTTTAGCAGTGGTTGAGATATGGTCATTCCATGAAAGGTCAGACCCTAGAGTTACGCCTAGCATTGAAATTTTATCCCTGAATTCTAGTGAGTTTGAGTCGAATGATATGTTTGGGATGAATAAGTAGCCAATCTTCCTTGCTGAAGATTTCGCCACGAGAGATGTGTTCATTCCAAGACAGGTCAGATGCGACAGAGACGCCCAACATGGATAGGCTGTCACACATTTTCAGGGTATTCGAATCGAAGTGAATATCAGGGAAATTTTCGAAAGAAAAAGAGATTGAGAGGAATCCGCTACTTGCTCTTATATAATAATATATTATATTATAAACCACTGGCCTTGGGATGTTGATTTCACCAGATCCCAGAAATCATCAAAGTTAAGCAATATATGGAGATGTTTATTATGATGTGAGAGAACCTCTCCTGACACTATATGCTGTTTCCATTTTCTGTCTTCCCAATCTCATTCCTGTGCCTGAATCGCATTGTGTAAGTGACAGGCTAAAGGAAGTCTGGGAGATATACTCGTAGGTATATTCACTAAAAATGTAATAGCTAGTACCTAGAGGAAGATGCTTACTAAATAACAATTTAACAAAATACGTAAGTGAAAGAGGGTATGGGATTGCCCCTATTCTGCAGAAACTAGTCAATTAATAATATTATATTATAAGTGAAAGTATAAAAATTAATAAATATTCCTGTGAAATATTATTGAAACGAACGCATATATAATTATATGAAATATTCTAGAAGCTTTGTGGTTCGTTTTCGTGTTTTGTGAGATACTATACGATGCTGGTTAATTATAATAGCCTCAATCTCAGTCGTGTTGTTCGCATCCTAGTAGAAATTATTTGTGTGGCCTCCAAGGGAGATTTCTCTGCTTTATCTTCACAGAATTGCAAAAGCCAATCCCCCAAGAGTAACTAGATGTGCTGACCATTGGGTTGTTATATTTACATGCTTTTGGATCCTCTGTCACTCCATCGATTCACCTGTTTATCTGTTTGTTTTCTTATATTCGAACTTTGACCTATTTCTACCTATCTACTTTTCCTAAACTTTTGCAGGAATATGTATTTGCAATGGCAATTTAACATATAAATAAATACCCATGATTAGGGTGGGTTCAGAAATTAAAATTCTAGATTGTGTGTTTGATCTAGGTTACTATTTAGAACCCTGTGAAATTATTTAATATATCATCTACTCAAAATGAAGCTAAAGAGCTTTTTAAAAATCAAACATTTTTTTTTAAAAATCACTAAAAAGCATAATATAATATTTTTTCTTTAGTAGTCTAAAAAGTCATAGGCTTTAAAATTTAAACTTTAAAATTAATTAAAATAAAATTTATAATTAGTAGAGATTGTGGTGTTGGTGCAAGGTGAAACATCTTTAATAAAGATAAGAGTAAATAAATAAAAATATTAAATATAATATTTATTTACTCTTATCTTTAAAATAAAATTTTTCGCTTTTATTTTTAGTTACTATATGTGAGTAAGCAAATTATTAGACAGCCAAAGAAAAATTGAGTTTCTGCTTTTTTTAGTTCATTTTGAAAAAAAGTCTTTTTTTAAAAAAGTTTTTATTTTTTTTATATTAATAATTTCATCATTCCAATGTCAGAATAAAAGCCCTTTCAGCTTCGCTTTGCATTATGCTATTGAAAAAATATGAATATAAATAAATAATCGCCACATTATTTATCAATAGAATTTTTTGTATGATTTTTATTTTTTTGTTATTTAATCAAACGGCTATTGATTAACAAAATATTAATAATAATAATAACTTGATGATAACATACAGTGAATTGAACCATAATTATAATTACAGGCGATAGACAGCAAATGATTCATTTTATTTAATTAGCAAATAAATGTATCTATATAATAATGATTAGTTAATTTATTAATGCCTTTTGTTTAAACAAATTAAACTTTCAATCTAAATACCATGGTAATTCAAATAGTCCAATAATAATTAGAACATTTGTGAGACAAACACAGGAAATTATTATTGGCATGTATTAGAAATAAAATCGAATGGGAGTTTTCAATGGACAAACTTTTAGTTATTCAGTTACAAACTTCTGTTAATCCTAGTATAAATTTTAGAAATAATTTATTTATTTTTATGTACCTATGATTTATGACTTTTTCATTAAAAAAAAAAAAAAAAAAGAAAAAAATGGTTTGAATTAAAAGAGACTATACTTTTTCCAACCTCGGTCCTCTTAAGGCCTAATTTTTTTATTTTAAAATTAAGTTTTCATGGGTTAGTTTAGTCTCAAATAGAACTATATAGAAGATTTCGGAGGGAAATATATTCTTGACTTATAGTTTTGAATATGTATTAATATTATTTATTTATTTAAAAACAATGCTCTGAGGTGGCTACCTCGTAGAGCAGAAACAGAAAGAATATATATACAAATAGTATCATTTAAGTAAGCAAACATAACATATATAACATTTAAATGAGCAAACAGAAAGAATACATACATATAGTAACATTTAAATGAGAAACAGAAAGAATACAGGGATATAACATATATAACATTTAAATGAGCAAACAGAAAGAATACATACATATAGTAACATTTAAATGAGAAACAGAAAGAATACAGATATAGAAGAAAACAGAAAGAATATAGGTATATAGTAAGATTTAAATGAGCAAGACTCTCCCAGCCCAGTGAGCAACCCAGAGTCAGCACAAGCAGGCGAATAGACCAGTGACACATTACTCCAACCCAGCTCCCCCGAGAAGATGCACCCTGAGTGAGCGATGAAAAGATGATGTTGAAAGCGATGTTCGGATATTTAATGGCAATGTATTCCACAACCGAGCCGAGCTGACGACAAAGGATCTAGTGGCGATCTCAGTACGATGATTTGGAATTTGGATTAGTCTGCCGTCAGCTCTTAATACCCGATTATGGATGGATGATTTGAAAGTGAACATGTTGTATATGTATTTGGGGTGAAATGTGCTGAATAGTTTGTAAATGAACCTGCCAAGCACGTAGAGGCGTCTCTGGGAAGCCCTAAGCCAGCCAAGCCGACCGTAATATGGCGTAATATGCGCATGCCTCGGGACATCAAAAATGAACCGTACGCATGAATTCATCGCAACATCAAGACGAGCCGCGCGGGCCCCAGAGACGTCCCCACACACGAGACAACAATAATCAAATATTGGCATGATCAATGAATTTACCAAGTGCGCGCGAGTAGTCACAGGAATGAGGTGCCTTATTTTTATGAGCCGATGGAGACCCCAGAAGACCCGCCGTGATGTAGCATTTATCTGATCAGTCCATTTGAGGGAGGAATCAAAAATGACACCTAGATTTGCAGCAGACCTCGAGTAAACAATCTCAATTCCATCGACCTCCACTCGAGGGGAATCAGCAAGTAGCAGTCTTTCAATATAGGAAGGGCCCCCAATAAAGAGAGCCTTAGTCTTTTCCGGGTTTATCTTTAGTTTATTTTTACGGGCCCAGTCGCATATTGCCCTAACATTCCCATTAACAACCCCCACGGCCGACTCCACCTCGTTCGGACAGAAAGAAAGGTAAATTTGGAGGTCATCAGCATAGAGATGATAGTTACAGCCATCAAGACAGTCAGAGATGTCAGAAATAAATAGAGAGAACAGAAGAGGCCCTAAAACCGAGCCCTGAGGAACCCCAGTAGAAACCGGAAGGCGCCCAGACAACTCAGTGGAAGACCCAGAAACTCTCTGCCATCTACCCTCCAGGTATGAAGAAAGCCACTGAAGGACACTCGCAGAAAAATTAAATCTGACAAGCTTATCCATCAACAAACCATGATCGACACAATCGAAAGCCCGGCTAAAGTCAAAGAGAACCAAAAGAGTAACTCTTCCCCGATCCATCGCCCACCTAATATCCTCGCTGACCTTGAGAAGCGCAGTCTGAGTGCTGTGGTTAGAACGGAAACCAGATTGTAGGGGATTACAAAGCCCGTTCTCCTCGAGATAACTCGAAATCTGTCGATGAACAACCCTCTCAAGCACCTTCGATAGAGAGCAGAGAAGAGATATAGGACGATAATCTTTGGAGACAAGGGGAGAGGAAATTTTGGGGATAGGGCGTATGATCGACTCTTTCCAAAGTGATGGAAAATAGGACTGCTGTAGGGAGGTGTCGAGTATATGAAGTATAGTAGGAAGTGAATAAGGAAGTGACATTTTAATGAAGGATAAAGGAATACCATCAGCACCCAACGCATCAGAACTGCTCTTATGGACGGATCTAATCACATCAACAGCAGTGATATGTGAGAAGAAGAGTCCGGAATCACGGAAAGTGAGGCCGGAAGGCATAATACTCCCACCCCCGATTCCCGACGCGTCACCGGCAAAATGTGAATTGAGAATGTCAACATCAACTGCCAGGGGGAGACGACCACCTGCTCCAGTGACACCTAGCCCCCTAACATGTCGCCATAGCTCACGGGGATCACGACATTCATTAAATATATTTTGATAATGATTAGTTTTGCTTGTTCTGATAAGTTGAGTAACATGATTCCTCAGCCTGCGAAACTCAAGCATAAGCGCCACGCTACCAGAACGCACCGCACGCACCCGGAGTCGATCCCTTTCCCTCATAGCACGCCGAATAGACAGAGTCAACCAAGGTGTGGGTGGTCGTCGTAAAGTAAATGTTTTCTGAGGAGCATGTTTATCAAAAATAGAAAATAGTATTGAATTAAATACCCCTATCTTTTCATCAAGAGAGGTCTCAACAAAAACCGGGCCCCAATCGATTGCAGCCAGGTCGACATCAAAGGCCTGCCTATCAATGCGTCCATAACTGCGACGAGTCACAGTGGTGGGGGTGAAAGATGGAATAAAAAATTTATAAACTACAAAAATGAGGTCATGCCCAGAAAGAAATGACATTTCCCGCTGGCCATGATCGTCGAGGAGATCAGGATTATTGATGAAAAAGTGATCAATCCAAGAGCTTGAAGTGGACGTGTGGTGGGTGGGATGAAATTGGATGACCTCAAGGCCGACAGAATCAATCAGTGCCGAGAGCCGAGCCCCAGCAGCCAAATCACGAGAAAAATCAGTGTTGAAGTCACCTGTGACAACAACATGAGAGTATCCAGAGACAAGCCTGCGGAGCACAGCTCCAAGCTCATCAAGAAAGTCAACTCCTGGGGGCCTATAAACAACCACCAAAGCAAGTTTGTTATGAGGTGAAGATGAGTCAATGATTTCAAGGCACATATACTCAAATGGCAAAGCAGTGTCAGAGGAAGATTCAATGCATTTAGCATTGATATGGTCCATAATATAACATGCCACCCCCCCCACCCCGCCTGCCAGCCCTGTCACAGCGAAACAGACCGAAGTTGGGAAGACTTACAAGGTTTGAATTGATAGATGGCTTAAGCCACGACTCACTGATGCAGATAATATGAAACTCAGCCTTCGAGAAGTAATCCTTAAAGCAATCATAGTGAGCAGTGACTGATTGAGTATTAACAGTTGCTATCTTTAAAAACTCAGCCATTAAAACAGAGTAATAAAGTATAAATTACACAACTTAATACATTGATAAGCATTATAGAAAGTAACAATTAAAATTATATAAGAAAAAGTCAAAGTACAAAAAAAGTATAAACCATAACAATCAAATGAATTTCCATATTGATTAGATGTGCATATGTTAAATATATATAATATACCAATCAAATGAATTTCCATATTCACTTTTACATTCATCTTCACAAAAATCAATTTAGCCTCAAATAAACCACAGTATTCACGACGAAATAAACAGTAAACAGTAAAAATAAAAAATAATCTACATAAGGTATTGATTACACAGTATGCAAAGTACATAAGATTTAAATAAAAAGCACATGTAGGTACATTTTTAATAATAAACGCTATCAGTGAAATAGTAAAAATTAAAAATAATTCACATAATGTATTGACTACACAGTATGCAAAGTACATAAGATTTAAATAAAAAACACATGTAGGTACATTTTTAATAATAAACGCTATCAGTGAAATAGTAAAAATAAAAAATAATTCACATAATGTATTGACTACACAGTATGCAAAGTACATAAGATTTAAATAAAAAACACATGTAAGTACATTTTTAATAATAAACACTATCAGTGAAATAGTAAAAATAAAAAATAATTCACATAATGTATTGACTACACAGTATGCAAAGTACATAAGATTTAAATAAAAAACACATGTAGGTACATTTTTAATAGTAAACACTATCAATGAGATAGTAAGAATAAAAAATAATTCACATAAGGCCTTGCCTACATTGATTCCAAAGTACATCAAACTCAAACAGTAAACAAATATACATAGTATGCACATATATAATTCACATAAGGTATTGCTTACAGTGATTCCAAAGTAGATACAATTTAAATAGAAAGTGAATATAGGTACATTTTTCATAATAAATACTGCCAGTGAAATAGGAAAAATAAAAAATAAATCAAACTTACATCGGTAAGAGAAAAATGCAAACGCAATGTCCATAAACAAACCATGATAATAGTGCAAAAAAATATAATAAGATAATAGAGTCAATCCAGTGAAAATAAAGTGGCAGGAGAGAAACAGCAGGCTTATTGAAAATTTTGGAGGTCGTCCACATTACTTATGTGAACAACCCGAGCACCCTCCTTCTCACGAACCAGAATGCGACCGTCCACGACCCAAAGATATCTGATTTTACCAGCCCTACGAAGTTCATTGGCCTTACTGTAAATAAATTTATTATGAGCAGAGAGAGCCTCACTGACATATATGGCCGATGTCTGATTTTCCTGCCAGCCGATGTCCCTCGTACTCAAACCCCGCTTAACCCTCATCGCATTAAGGAAAGCGTCCCGCGTCCGCCTGTGGACAAACCGCACAAGAACAGGAGGAGGACTACGGCCAGCAGACATAGCCCCGGTCTTAGGGCCCAGCCGCGCAGACGAGGAGATGGAATCCACTGTCACGTTGACACGGAGTGCCTTGCCAATGTCTAACACCAGTTGGTCGGTGTCTTCCGCAGCCTTCACCGGGAGTCCCCGAATTTCTACTGCATTGACACTTACAAGTAGCGCCTGCTCAGCCTTGCCGACCCGATCCAACGCCGTAAGGAGCTGCCTCTTCAGGTGCAAGTTCTCTCCCTCGGCCGACGAAACCCGCCCGGAGAGGGTAGAGACTTCGCCCGCAAGGCCATCCATCCTCGCCGAGAGCTCCGCCACAGAGGTGTGGCAGGACTCAATTGATATTTTCACCTCCTTTATCTCGTGGAGGATGGCCTGATTCTGCTTAAGAATCATGTCCAGCCTGTCATCCTCACCCCCAGAGGGCGGCCCCCAAGCGGGTTTGCTCGAGCAGGAGAAACACGACCCTCGGGCTTTTTGGAACCCTTACAGCCAGGGCAGCACCACGAGCCGCTCAAAGAACGCAGGGAGTCCTGATCCCGTAGTTGCAAATTCACACAACCCAAGTGAAACTTCTTGTTACACAGGCCGCACTCAATAATGTTTGTGGCCTTGGCCGTGGGCGCCCGGCACTTCCCGCACGTTGTCATGTTGTTCAAAATATATGTATAAATATAGAAAATATATATATATATATATATATTTATTAATAAAGTTAATAATATAATATAATAATATACGGTTTGTCGATGTGACTAATGGTAAGGTTATGTTGCCTGACAGCAGGATGTTCTTCTTAGTATTTCTGTTTAAACACGTATTTATTTTTAATTATATATATATGAAATTTTCACTTAAAAAAAAACTGGAGACTTCGAGCAATCAAATAAATTCGAAATGTCGCGCACACTTATATAAATAGGTATATCCAAATATCAATCATAAAAATGCGTATGTTTTTAGCCAGGTAAGGTTAGTATATATTAATTGCATCCAAGGCAGAAATAAATGCTTGGAGGCCTCTCACAAATGCAAAGCAATATTCGAGTCAGGGGCGAATTTGAGCCTTCTTGCTGGGGAAGAAATTGAGTGATGTGGGTGGAAAAGCGTTTTGGTCCTGAAAAGAAAGCCAAGTCACTTGCTCCAGCTTTTGCTAACAGATATTATGGTCATTCCATTGCTTCGGTTCCGAATTCTGAAACCTTATTCAAGTGATATAGATTTCTATTTTTAGCCATTGTTTTAGTCATATGCTGAGAACATCATCGGTTGTTATTTACCCAAAAACTGTTGCTTTATTTGAAATGATCAGAGTAAGTGAGCTTAATATGTCAAGGCATATATAAACGATCAATATATTAATAAATACTCCTACATTTATCTGACATATCTTGTATTTTTAAAGTTATACAGAAAATGAAACAAAAATTACGATATTTCTCTGGATTGATTTATTTTCAAATCTCAATCTATATATTCTTTTTTTCCATATTTCAAGTATTACATTAATAATAAATCCAATTTCGTATTTATATTTTGTTTTATTATTTGTTTATTTATTTGTTATTTGTGTATTGCTTTTTATTCGGAAATATAATTTATATCAACGTAGCGGGAAGATTGACATTCTTTGAAAAGCCTCCCCATTTTTTTCTGCTTGCTTTCGAAAATCTACCGCCCCCTCCCTCTCCCATCCTTGCCAAGCACTTGCATAATCCGATTGACTTTTTGCCTGCCAGCAACGAATTCATATCCGCGAGAAAAGCTGAAACATTTATTGATGGATCATATTGAGTGAGGATGAAAGAAGAAAAAATCGTGAGGTGGTGAGAGAGTATTAGCTTTTTAATAGTATTATACTATCTCCTGAGGGTGGATTTATTGTTTTTTAAAAGGAATTTTAGTTAGGCCTGATACTATTCTAGACTGATAATTTTTAAGGAAAAATAAAATCGACTTCAAAATATCGCACAAATAAAATACACACTAAAAAATCTTATTTGCATTATTAATTAAACAACGAAAGATAAGAATTACTTTTTGAAGTCAGTGCCAAACATATACCTTTTATGAATCGCACTTAGCATGTTTGGAGGGTATGCTCGCTTATAGGTATAGTTTGTTTGGTACCGACTTCAAAAAAGTAATTTCATGTTAATATTTTCGTCGTTGAGTTGTAACTAAATAAGATAATAATTATTTTATACTTTTTAGTGTATTTTATTTGTTGAATTTAATTTTAAAGTCGCTTTATTTTTTTCTAAAAATTATTTTTATTTTTCTCTTTTTAGTGATGTTATTAATAGTGATCATATCATCAGAACCTTGACCAAATTAATATGGGCACCATCCCTAAGATACCCCCTTTCCAACAAAAAGAATCATCGAAATCGGTTCATAAACAAAGAAGTTAGGCCCGAACAAACCTAACAAAAAAAGGTCTAATACCAATAAAAAAAATGGGACCAATCGGAAGCTAGACCGAACCCAATGGAAATTTTTTTTTCAAAATCGGTTCAGCAATTATACAGAGATATAAACATAGACACAAAAAAAATTCTGAATAACAGAGAACCTCCCTCCTTTTTGAAGTTTATTAAAAAGAGACATATAGTTCGTGTCTTTGAAGGAAGCCTACCAGTTGTAAAACTAACCTCCAATTTTCAGGGTTCCGTACAAAGGCAGTACAGGACCCTTTTGAACAATAATATCTGGTTCGTCTGTCTGTCAAAGCGATTGAGACTCAAAGACGTAAAAAGATGTGCCTCGAAATTAGAAGTTATTGAAGGTATTTATTTAGCGGTTTGTCATTGAGAGAGAGGTCAATTTTTATCTTGAGGTCCAAATAATATTATTATTAAACTCCATCACACCTCATATTATTTAGTGAATCAAGTATGTTAGCAGGTATTTGGACGGGAAAGTAGAAAATCAAAAAATTCTCATTGATTTACGCGACGTTTTCCCAATTTTATTTCAGGCTTCATCAGGGGCAAAAAAAGCAAAAATAGAGTTTTAGCGGAAATTACATATATAAAAAGTTACATCATTTTTTTCTCTTTTTCTCTTTTTCAACATTGATTTAATTCAGAAATATGTGCATACTATCTTTTATATCTTATAAATTAATTATAATCATTGAGGTATGTTATGTGTAATATCATTTGTTGATTTAGTCAGAAAAGAAAGAAAAAATGAGGAAATATTTATGTAACTTTTGTAATTTCTCTGAAACTCTCCTTTTTGGTTTTTTAGACGCCTGATGAAGCCGAAATAAAATTGGCGAAACGTCGCGTAAATCGATGAGAATTATAATGCCTGCTAACATACTTAATTCAATAAATTATTTCAGGGCTCAAAGTCCAATGATTACTAGTACATTTTAATTTGTAACACTCTCTCATAATAATCCCTCAACAGTAGCTTTTAAGGAGGTCCTTTCCGCTCCAGCTGAGTCAAAAGAAGTGTAGTATCTAATATTTAATAAAATAAGTTAAAAAAAAAAAATGAAAAATGTTAAGGAAATACATCTATTTTTTAAATAATGATACAAGATTTGTTAATCATACAACTAGCGATCTCTGCTGGTAATTTTTTCTAATGACGGCTGCCAACTCGATTATATTTTAATGACAGATCCGATATATATGTGTATTCATTCATTTCATTTTATTATTAATAAATCCATTCTATAGAAACGATTGGTGTTTTCATTTGTGATTCCAGACATCCTGCTTTATTCCTAACAAAGGTTATGGGCCCAGGACAAGACTTCCAGATAAATAGAATAAATAAAGCAAGGACATACAGAATCAAACATGTCAGAATCAACAAACCAAGTAAGTTTTGAAAAACTAAATGAAGCTAATTATAGAACATGGTCCTTCAATATAAAAATGTTATTGAAAGAAAAAGGTCTATGGGGCTATGTAGAAGGGATCTGTAAATTAGAAGCTCAAGCATCAGAAAAAGAAATCACAGAATTCAGAATCAAGGAGGACAAAGCTTTAGCAAACATTTGCCTGAACATTGACCCATCCCAACAATACCACGTTGCAGATTGCAATAACGCAAAAAAGGCATGGGATATACTAAAGAACATTTTCGAACCAAAATCAAGACCTCGAATAATGATGCTCAAACGAGAATTCATCCGTATAAAATTAGAAGATCAAGAATCTATATCATCATATATTCGAAGATTAAAAATATGTTCTGATAACTTGCGGAATGCAGGTAAACCAATCGACGATGAAGATTTAGCATATTCCATGTTAGCAGGACTCCCTGAATCTTATGAAAGCTTGGTGATGTCTTTGTCAAACCTACCCGACAAAGAGTTTAATTCCACAAATATAACAACAGCTTTGATAACGGAGTTCGAAAGAAGAAATTTAAAAGAGGTAACAAGTCAAAATGAAATCTTACATAACTTTAAGTCAGATAATGAGCAATCAAATAGAAACAAAATCAGTTCAAATAATTTTAGAGATGTTATATGTTATAGATGTTCACAGAGAGGTCATCTTGCCAGGAATTGCGTCACTAAGCAGTTTCATAATAAAAATTTAAATAAAGATGCCCTTCTTTATACGTCATTTAATAATAGTGAAATCAATGACAAATTTATTTTGGATAGTGGGGGCACCCACCATGCTTGTAAAAACAGAGATTGGTTTTCAGACTTCAGAAGTATCAATGCTGAAAACGTCGAAACTGCTGATGGCTCAAACAAAGGCGAATCAAATCTAAAAGCTGTAGGTATAGGCGACATAAGAATGAAAATGTTTGTAGGTAACAAGATTCAATATGCAACTATTAAAAATGTTTACTATACACCATTGCTGAGAAGAAACATTTTATCAATTTCACAAATAGAAAATCAAGCGAAAACGGTCACTTTTATAAATGGAAATGTAAAAATTCGAGATAAATTTACGAATGAAATTGTTGCTGAAGCAAATAGAGATGGTGATTTGTATTTTGTTTCAGGACTACCAATCATACAGGAAGAGAGCAAGTCTAACGAATCAAATGTGAAGTTTAATTTAATTAACTCAATGAAGTCGTTAGAAGTTTGGCACCAGCGTTTTTGTCATATAAACATTCAAGATATACAAGAAACATTTCAAAAGGGAGCTGTACTAGGAGAAAAACCCACGAATTCCAAAATGGGTCGATGTGAAGATTGCAGCATAGGAAAATCAACCAAGATGCCATGTAAGCCAATCAAGAATGATCAATCAAAATCTATTTTAGAACTAACCCATTCAGATTTATGTGGACCGATGCCCGTCAAGTCAAACGGAGGCGCATCTTATTTTTTAACATTAATCGACGATTACTCAAGAAGAGTCAGCGTATATATTTTAAAAGATAAAACACAAGTTTCTGGAATGATTAAGCAGCATGTCAAATTTGTGGAAAGACAAACTGGTAAAAGGATGAAAAGAATTAGAACAGACAATGGATTAGAATTTTGCAATAAAGAATTATCAAGTTTTTTCGTAGATCAGGGGATAAAACATGAACGTTCTTGTGTAGAAACTCCGCAAATGAATGGACTCGCAGAACGAACCAATAGGACACTTTTAGACCTAGTTCGAGCTAATCTCAACTCAAGTAAACTACCAAAATCTTTTTGGGGAGAGTCACTTAGAGCATGCGCTTATATAAGAAACAGAATTATTCACACAAAGATCCGAAATAAAACTCCAGAGGAAATTTGGACGGGAAGAAAGCCAAGCGTGAAACATTTAAAAGTGTATGGATGTTTAGCTTATGCACATCTACCAAGACAAGGTAGAAATAAATTAGATTCAAGAGCACAAAAATGTATTTTAATAGGGTACTCTACTCAAACAAAAGGATATCGACTATGGGACCCAATAAATAAAAAATTAATCGAAACAAAACATGTTCGATTCGACGAGGATAAAATAGGCTACACTAACATTTTAAAAAATAATAATTCAAATAAATATTTTTATAACGACGATGAACAAGAAAATAATGAAGAAGTGGAGCGGAAACAGGACGATGCATCCATAAGTACTCCAATTAGTAAAGATAACGATATCGAAGAAGAATCCGATATTGAAATTGATCAAGACAATGATTATCAATTATATGAAGAAAACGTAGATTTAGAAGAAGGATCTCAAGAAAATGAAGAGAGCCCCCCAAGAGAGCAAAGAGACAACCCAAGGACTGTGGGTCGTCCAAAGAAAGTTATTCGAAATCCATTTGGCCGCAAAGGAAAACCAACAGAGAACAATTTAGAGATCCATCATATGAATTTCGAAGAACCACCAACTATAGAAGAGGCACTTAATTCACCTCAACAGAAATTTTGGTCCGATGCGATAAAGGATGAATTAAAAAATCATGAAAAACATGAAACATGGATTATTTCAAATCTTCCTGAAAAGAAACAGGCAATAGGCTCCAAATGGGTATTTAAGACAAAAAGGGATTCTGAAGGAAAAATTCAACGCTTTAAAGCTCGACTAGTAGCCCAAGGATTCAACCAAAAATATGGTTTGGATTATCAAGAGACGTACGCACCTGTTGCAAATTTTTCTATTTTTCGTCTATTCTTAGCATTCGCTGTATATTTTAAGTGGTTCACAAGACATCTTGATATAAAATGTGCATATTTATTTGGACAATTGGACGAAGAGATTTATATGGAATTACCTCCCGGATGTTTCCAAAAGGAAAAGGGCCTAGGTAAAGTGGCAAGGTTAAAAAGAC
The DNA here is from genome assembly GCA_023213315.1 of Euborellia annulipes. NCBI lineage: Eukaryota > Metazoa > Arthropoda > Insecta > Dermaptera > Anisolabididae > Euborellia > Euborellia annulipes. Next base: position 18,814 of record JAKCPI010013798.1, read on the forward strand.
CTATTTATGGACTCAAACAATCTGGTCGTAAATGGAATGAAACCCTAGATGATTTTTTAACAGGAAATGGTTACATTCGATTAAAATCATCAAGTTGCATTTACACTAAGGATTGGTGTACAATTATAATAGTATACGTTGATGACATAGTTCTATTTAGTAGAACACAAGAAGAAATAAATGAGATTCGATTAAAATTAGAAAATCGATTTGACATAAAAGATCTCGGTGAAGTTTCCCATTTACTTGGAGTAAAAATAAATAGAGACGAACAGGGAAATATGACCCTTAGTCAAGAAAACTATATTAAGAGTACATTAGAAAAATTTAAAATGGGAGAATGCAATTCAGCCTCTACACCGTTAGATCCTGGAATAAGATTATCTAAAGAAGATTGTCCAGCAAATGATGAAGAAAAAGTTCATATGAAAAAAATTCCATATCGGGAATTAATCGGAAGCCTAATGTTCATCGCTCAATCAACGAGACCTGATATTGCCTACGCAGTAAGCAAATTATCACAATTCAACTCAAACCCAGGAATGGTTCATTGGAATGCGGCAAAACACGTTCTGCGATACTTGAAAAAAAGTCAACAATATAAACTTAACTATTCGACATCGCCACAAGGAATACAAGTCTATAGCGATGCAGACTGGGCGGCAGACCAAGATGACCGACACTCAACCAGCGGATTGGTTGTTAAAGTAGGTGGGAGTGCAGTTATATGGCGATGTAAGAAACAAACTTCGATAGCTACATCAACAATGGAGGCGGAATACGCGGCCCTGTCCTTAGCAACAAAGGAAGCAACCTGGATATCTAATCTTGTAAAAGAATTACATTTAGAAGAATGGCTACCGAATCCAATAAAAACCTTCTGTGATAATCAAGCAGCGATATGTTTTGCCAAAAACCACATAGAGAAATCAAGCACAAAGCATATTGCCATAGCATATCATCATGTAAGGGAAGATGTTGAAAAAGGGACTATAATTTTGGAGAATGTATCATCTCAAGAAAACGCAGCCGATATATTGACCAAATCATTAAAGAAGACTGCACATCAAAGGGGCGTGATAGGATTAGGACTTATTCAGGAGGAACACTAATTAAGAAGATGAAAATAGATGTAAGTGGGAGATTGTTAAGGAAATACATCTATTTTTTAAATAATGATACAAGATTTGTTAATCATACAACTAGCGATCTCTGCTGGTAATTTTTTCTAATGACGGCTGCCAACTCGATTATATTTTTAATGACAGATCCGATATATATGTGTATTCATTCATTTCATTTTATTATTAATAAATCCATTCTATAGAAACGATTGGTGTTTTCATTTGTGATTCCAGACATCCTGCTTTATTCCTAACAATTACTTAGGATAGTTTAAGGCTCTCTATATAACAATTTATGAAAAAAAAATCAATTATTATATTGGATGCTCTTGAAAGGTACAAGCAAATAAGCTAAAATTTGGCACAAATATATATATATATATATGTATCCATATACAATGTTTGTTCGTTTAATAAGAGTAGATATATATTAATTTCCCTCTCGCTATTTTAGTTCAAGAGCCTACCGGTTGGGGTGCTGTAAACAGCGTCCCATTAACAGCGGGAGTTGCCTATCTATATTTTCTATTATATATGATCTATGCTGTGAGTTTGCCATCTATATCTATATATATTTTTAATCTATGTCCCGATCTCCCTGATCTAAACAAAGAAACAATTTCTCATATTATTTATTTATCTTATTTCTTTTCGAATATACTAAAATGGTCAAGGATTTAATTTAAATATTTTATAAAAAATAATACTCCATTCAACATTATAATATTTTACAAATCTTTAAATTATTTATTTTTATTTTATTTGAACTTGAACGAAATATCCATTATGGCTGAAATTCCAAAGATTGAAGTCAAAAATTCAATTTATACAGGTTAGTTTTTATAATATAATATAAGGTTTTGTTTAATTATTAAATAATTAATTGTCATCTATATTGAACATTGTTAATATTTTATTATTGTTTTAAATTAAACAATTAAGTAAATAGGAAAAGTTCATTCTAACCTCGAATTGATCAGTATCTTATGCAGATTATAAAAATCTTGATCAGGTTTTATTTAATAAATGTATTTCAACCTATATTATAATTCTGTTGATTTATTTTTAATAATTATTTTGGCTTTAAATAAACAAATAAATTGGTTGAATTATAATAAACTATCAAGAGCAGTGGCGTAACCGAGGGGTGAGGAAGTTCTCTTTGACGCCTGATGATTTGGGCTCCACCCCGAAATATATCAATCAAAAATCAATTTTGTTTTATTTCTTTTTTTGTGAAACCTACCTCGCATCTTGCTCAAGTTTATTATTACAAATCGTACCGAACTATGCTGGAAGTTCAACAAAGAAAAATCCTACTTAGGGCCGATTGTATGTCGAAAAGTAAATGGAGGAATTATTTAACGGGTTATAGTGGTGTTTCACAAAGAGGAAATAAAATTAAAAAATTAAAAAATCTTTTAAATTATTTTGGAGATTTTTTTTTATTTATCTCTATACATATTTCGGGCTATGAACCCTTCATCAGGAGGTTTAACAGAAAACTGATCATAATTCAAAAGATTTTTTAAATTTTTTAATTTTATTTCCTCTTTGTGAAACACCACTATAACCCGTTAAATAATTCCTGTGTTTAATATGTTTCACTATAAACCAACACCGCTTTCCCTAAACTTTATTGAAAAGTAAATGCTTGGCACTGAAAGTTCCTGTCATCTGATTGGCCATCCCAACCCCTCCATTTTACCAGCTACCCTTGATTAGTGGTAAAAAGCATTTACTTTGCGACATAAACCGGCCCTTAGGTATCGTACAGTCTCACAATTCCTAAGCTCCTTCTTATCCCGTATTGGGAGAAAGGAAGATGGTATCTGATGGTTATGCACTGAGAAGCTCACAGCGGAGCACACTGTGTTTCACTGTCCGAGATGGGTAAGTACATAGGATTAGGCTTTGCCAAGATTTGGCAGCTAATTTTAATAGAGAGACCGTGAATCTGATCATGCTGGAGAGTGGAGAGGGAAGGCATAAAGTTTACACTTAACGTTTTATCTGAGATCACTGCGACAAGGGATTCTCTCAGAAAAGTATTCTCAAAACCCATCTACTTATTCATACAGGCGAAAAACTCTTCGTTTGTGATCACTGCGACAAGAGATTCACTCGAAAGAGTGGTCTCGAAAAACATTTACTTATTCATAAAGGCGAAAAACCTTTTGTCTGTCATCACTGCGACAAGGGATTCTCTCAGAAAACTAATCTCAAAAGACATCTACTTATTCATACAGGCGAAAAGCTCTTCGTTTGTGATCACTGCGACAAGAGATTCAATCAAAAGAGTACTCTCAAAACTCATTTACTTATTCATACAGGCGAAAAACTTTTTGTCTGTGATCACTGCCAAAGTAAAGATTCAATCAAAGAGTTTACTCTCAAAACTCATCTACTTATTCATATAGGCGAAAAACCTTTTGTCTGTGATCACTGCGACAAAGATTCAATCAGAAAGAGTACTCTCAAAACTCATTTACTTATTCATACAGGCGAAAAACATTTGGTCTGTGATCACTGCGACAAGAGATTCACTCGAAAGAGTGGTCTCGAAAAGTCATTTACTTATTCATAAAGGCGAAAAACCTTTTGTTTTTGATCACTGCGACAAGTGATTCTCTCAGAAAATAATCTCAAAACCCATCTACTTATCTTCATACAGGCGAAAAGCTCTTCGTTTGTGATCACTGCGACAAGAGATTCACTCAAAAAGAGTGGTCTCGAAAATCATTTACTTATTCATAAAGGCGAAAAACCTTTTGTCTGTGATCACTGCGACAAGGGATTCACTCAGGAAAAGTAATCTCCAAAACCCATCTACTTATTCATACAGGCGAAAAGCTCTTCGTTTGTGATCACTGCGACAAGAGATTCTCACAAAAGGTTAATCTCAAAATCCATTTACTTATTCATACAGGCGAAAAAAATTTCGTCTGTCATCACTGCGACAAGGGATTCACTCCAAAGGGTGGTCTCGAAAGACATTTACTTATTCATAAAGGCGGAAAAACCTTTCATCTGTTATCACTGCGACAAAGGATTCTTTCAAAAAAGTAATCTCAAAACCCATTTACTTATTCATACAGGCGAAAAAAATTTTGTCTGTCATCACTGCGACAAGTGATTCACTCGAAAGGGTGGTCTCGAAAGACATTTACTTATTCATAAAGGCGGAAAAACCTTTCGTCTGTGCTCACTGCGACAAGCAATTCTCAGATAAAGCGTCCCATTAACAACGGGAGTTGCCTATCTATATTTTCTATTATATATGATCTATGCTGTGAGTTTGCCATCTATATCTATATATATTTTTAATCTATGTCCCGATCTCCCTGATCTAAACAAAGAAACGATAAATATCAATTTCTCATATTCTTTATTTTATCTTATTTCTTTTCGAATATACTAAAATTCAAGGATATAATTTTAATATTTTATAAAAAATAATACTCCATTCAACATTATAATATTTTACAAATCTTTAAATTATTTATTTTTATTTTATTTGAACTTGAACGAAATATCCATTATGGCTGAAATTCCAAAGATTGAAGTCAAAAATTCAATTTATACAGGTTAGTTTTTATTGCAAGGAATATAATATAAGGTTTTGTTTAATTATTAAATAATTAATTGTCATCTATATTGAACATTGTTAATATTTTATTATTGTTTTAAATTAAACAATTAAGTAAATAGGAAAAGTTCATTCTAACCTCGAATTGATCATTATCTTATGCAGATTATAAAAATCTTGATCAGGTTTTATTTAATAAATGTATTTCAATCTATATTATAATTCTGTTGATTTATCTTTAATAATTATTTTGGCTTTAAATAAACAAATAAATTGGTTGAATTATAATAAACTATACCAAGAGCAGTGGCGTAACCGAGGGGTGAGAAGTTCTCTTTGACGCCTGATGATGGGCTCACCCCCGAAATATATCGAATTCAAAAATCAATTTTGTTTTATTTCTTTTTTTGTGAAACCTACCTCGCATCTTGCTCAAGTTTTATTATTACAAATCGTACCGAGCTATGCTGGAAGTTCAACAAAGAAAAATCCTACTTAGGGCCGATTGTATGTCGAAAAGTATTATAAATGGAGGAATTATTTAACGGGTTATAGTGGTGTTTCACAAAGAGGAAATAAAATTAAAAAATTAAAAAATCTTTTAAATTATTTTGGAGATTTTTTTTTTTTTATTTATCTCTATACATATTTCGGGCTATGAACCCTTCATCAGGAGGTTTAACAGAAAACTATCATATTCAGTTTTTTTAATTTTTTAATTTTATTTCCTCTTTGTAAACACCACTATAACCCGTTAAATAATTCCTGTGTTTAATATCTTTCACTATAAACCAACACCGCTTTCCCTAAACTTTATTGAAAAGTAAATGCTTTGCACTGAAAGTTCCTGTCATCTGATTGGCCATCCCAGCCCCTCCATTTACCATCTACCCTTGATTAGTGGTAAAAAGCATTTACTTTGCGACATACAACCGGCCCTTAGGGTATGCAGCGCCTATCGTACAGTCTCACAATTCCTAAGCTCCTTCTTATCCCGTATTGGGAGAAAGGAAGATGGTATCTGATGGTTCTGCACTGAGGAGCTCACAGCGGAGCACACTGTGTTTCACTGTCCGAGATGGGCAGTACATAGGATTAGGCTTTGCCAAGATTTGGCAGCTAATTTTAATAGAGAGACCGTGAATCTGATCATGCTGGAGAGTGGAGAGGGAAGGCATAAAGTCGTTGCCTTCCTTAAATCCACTCTCCAGTCGAAGACATCCCATGAATGAGAAACGTTAAACGCCGCTCTGAGTACCGGATAGAAAAGGCGATATTCTCGTCACCTGAAGTAATACACTGTGGTCCCAGTTAACGGGGAAATAAGAGGAGGGGAGTCCCTGGAAATGACAGGAACCTGACACTACCCTGAGGCACGTGCCGAGGGGTGTCTTTTTGAAGATTTTCCCCACCCCTCGAAAAAAAGATATACACACACAGTGGCTTAGCCAGAAAATTTTCATAGGGGTGGGGGGAGGGTCAATCCTCATAAAAAAATATTTAGTGGGATTTTTTTTTATTAAAACAAATAGGTACTTCAAGAAATTAATAAAGAACATACCATGGTTGATTAAACATATTAGCCCAGTATATAGGGAGGTTTCAGCTTACATAGGGAAAATATTTTTTCTAGGATCGTTTGGCATGGTGAGGGTATGACAAATCTATGTTTTCGACTTCGAAAGTGTGGGGTACAACTTTTAGTGGCCGAAAAACCACGAAATTTTATGACTTTTTCCAGTTTTTCGCTTATAAATCGAAAACGGTCCATATTTTGTAAATAACCCTCCTATAGTAAATTAAAGAGGACAAAATTTCGAGTCGAGTAAAAAAAAAAAATAGAAAATCGGTCCTCCAGTTCGATTTTTTATGAGGATACAAAAAGCAGCCCCCACCCCCGGATGACTTTTAAATACCTATCCCAAAAACTCGCACTTTTTTCGATTTTTTCCCCATTTTGACCATTCCGTCAAAGACCACTCTATACATTTTTAAACTAGATTAATTTTGCTACAATTGAAGCAAAGTTTTATCTTTATTGGATAATGATAACCCGTGCAACAATCAGGTTGAAGTTTTAAAAAACTGCAATTTTTCCTTCATAAAATTAACCACTCATTCTAGAAACTTGATTTCTGTCTCATTCTCTAGGAAATTTTGTTGACTTGAACGTTTACTTGGACCACTTTTTTGATAAAATTCTTAGCATTATCGATATCCAGCATTTTCCATGACATTTTTGAGGATTTGGATCATATTCTGTCCGTCAAATGTAGGATAACTATAAATATAAGACTTTTATAAAAAAAAGTGGTTCAACTAAACGTTCAAGTAAACAAAATTCAGAAAAGATAGAATACAAGTTTCTACGAAGTGTGGTTTTCATTTTATGAACGAAAAACTGCGATTTTTTGCAAAAATTATCCAATTGAGATGAAACTTTATTTGTATGTAGATGTATATGTCTTTGTCGGAATGGTCAAAATGGGAAAAAATCGAAAAAGTGCGAATTTTCGATGATAGTCAAAATTGACCCGGGGTGCTGTTTTTTTGAAACCCCATAAAAAATCGAAATAATTTTTCATTTTCTTTTTAATTGACGCGAAATTGTATCCTCTTTAATTTACTTTAGGGTGGTTATTTACAAAATATGGACCGTTCGAGTTATAAGCGAAAAACTATAAAAAGTCAGAAAATTTCTGGGTTTTTCGGCTATCAAAAATTGTCCCCCACACTTTCGAGGTCGCAAACTTAGATTTTGCATACCCACACCCCGAGGGTTGAACCGCGACTTAATATGCTGTACACCTACTTCCACTTGTACTTCCAAATATTCCCAAGTAATTCCAAAATACTTCCAAAGAGGTGTACACCTACTTCCAATCGCGGATCACTCCTCGCCCACACCATACCAAACGACCCTAAAAAAAAAAATATTTTCCGCAATTAATATAATGGGAACCACTTCTTGGATCCTCTATTTAATGGCCTATATGAAATATATTTAATTACGGTTAGTTTACCATGAGAAACGGTTTGTCGTTGCCGTTACTCATCCCATGAGCCCTGCCCTTGGAGGCGCTTCTGACCCCCCCACTCCCCTATACACACATACTATAAATATTAAATACGAGGGGTGAACCGCGACATAATATCGTGTACAACTAATTTCATTTCCAAGTAGAAGAAAATAGATGAAGGGGCATTATCAAATGGATTAGAAAAAAACTCCAAAGTGTACACCTAATTATTGAAATTGTTCTAATTTTTACTTTAACATAGAGGGTAGAGTCAAATATTGTAACACGTGAATGAAAAAACTGTTATTTTTTCTAAATATCTAAAAAACGGCTAATACAATTTAGATTAAAAACATTTGGCAAAACCATGCCATTTTAGGCTCTAATAATTGAAAATTGAAAACATTATATTTTTCAAGATCTCCTTCACTATACTCAAGTTAATTATCGATAACACTTATTTCGCTTTTAAAGATAGATTTTATAAACAGGCATATGGGGTAAGGCGTAGGACAAGTAGTTCCGAATCTCTATATGGATCATTTCTTGGGCGATTATAAAAATATTCCCTATAAACCACCATTTTATATAATTATGTTGTTGACATTCTGACAGCACTCCCTCACGATAAAATTATCCCAACTTTGAATATTATGAATACTCTAGATATATAGGCTCAAATTTACACGTGAGGTTGAGATAGAAAAAATCATTAAACATTTTAAACTTAAAACTATAGAATGAGTCAATGCATTAAAACCCAATTTTATAGAAAGGATATGAAATCAATAAGAGTTCTTAACTATTTCTCGAACCACCCTCTTATCGATAAAATGAACTTAATTTACACTCGCGGTTCACCCATCGATTAAATATAAATAACCTCTTTGTTTCTGCTACTTTCGGCAAAACAAAAACTTTTCAATTATAATAAACTTCCATTAGGTTAAGTTTCGTAAATCATT
>JAKCPI010013799.1:0-17428 GCA_023213315.1 Euborellia annulipes
TCAAATGAATTTGGATAAAGTTTAGCAACGATCCGTTGCAGTTTATTTTATTTTGAAGGGTGTCCTGTCCTTTAAAAGAAATGTAGATTTTTTAGGGCTTTATTTTATGATTTTAAAAGTCGAAAAACTTATTTCACATAAGACTTGTGAAAAGGTAAGATATTTAAAAACACTTGTTATGTGTTACAATTTATTTAAAATAATTTTTTTAAATTTTATAGACATGACTAAAATTCAAAGCATAGGCTTGTAGATTTTTTGATAAATTTGCCTTCTTGGGCGTTTTTTTCAAATTCGAAACTTATTTCATGAGACTGACCAAAGGAAAGACGTTACTGATATGCTTGATTCTTGCATATCAGAACCGTCTCTCCTCTTTCCTTTGCACAAGTCTCATGTGAAATAAGTTTTTCGGCTTTGAAATTCATAATAAAATAAACTGCAACGGATCGTTGCTAAACTTTATCCAATGTACTATCTTATTCTAGGGTAAAGTACTTTAAAATATAATTTTACAATAAAAATTTATATGACCTTTTTTGTGGTCCTCAAGGTACTTAATTACAATATTAAATTTCATCAAAATTGGTTTAGTCATTTTCAAAATATTTAGAAAAATCTAAAAAAGTACTAAAATAAAGTACTAATGTTTGTGGGCCGATATGTACCAAAAACTAATCAGCGCTTCATTTTGTTAAAGTAATGGTAGGTTTTCAATTTTATTTCAATCGGTTGTACGGTGTGGAAAAAATCGTGGACGGAAAAAACGATAACATACATCCATCCGCACGCACTTCCTGAAAAAATCGCACTTTTTAGCCTCTGGACGAAACCCCATGTAATTTTTGGCAAAACCGTCACGTGCTAAAATTCAACCTAAATGAATACTACAATTTGTGACTTTAATTGAGACCATGGGTTCCGTAGTCTTTACCTGAGGACCCTTTGAAGTCGCGCTTGCCACGAGACTTATTACAATACTTTACCCATGCTTTGCATTGGATAAAGTAAAAACGCCAGAAACAAATTTCTCAAAAATCGGTTGTCTGTAAAGTCGGTTTACTGACGATAGTTGAACGTGACAACGTCATAAGAAAATACTGATGGAATGGTATTTTCTTATGACGTTGTCACGTTCAACTATCGTCAGTAAACCGACTTTACAGACAACCGATTTTTTCATAAAATTCTTCGTTCAGAAAATCATTTTAAATTTACAAAATACTTGAATAAAATTTATTGTTTAAATTTCTACTCGACTGTTAAAATTTAATTTTTGATTTTATTATTTTATAATAATAAATTTTGTATTGACATTATTTCTTTCAGCAAGTAAACTGAATAAAAGTTGTTGTTCAATTAGTTACTTAATTATTTTTGCAAATTTAATTGTAATTTGTTGTAAAAAAGTAATAATTTTGAATAATTTATTATAAGAATAAACTGTGATTAAATTATTGTTCATAAATCTTAAATTTAAAATTTAAAATTTGGAAACATCATTAAAATTTTTGTAACTGTAGCTTTTAAAAAGCCCGCCTCAATCTTTGTCGCTCGTTCCGCGCTCTCGCTTGCACTTCAAGCCTTAAATGGAACGCCTCAGAGCGAGGTAACGCCGCATGAGTCATGTTTTTTCGTGCGTGCAGCCGGCTCCATCGAATTATAAGACGTTGTCACGTCAAAAATATACACTTTAATTTTTAGTCATGTCTTTAAAATTTTGAAAAATTTATTTTAAATAAATTGTAACACATAACAAGTGTTTTTAAATATATATTTTTTTACTACTATAAAGGGTTAGAGAAAATTATTTCCAATAATTTTTAGATGGATTGATTATGTTAACTCTTTGATCTTTAAATAAGGCTCCTTCCTATCTTGATGTGATCCCATGAAACTGAGCCATAGTTAATCTCTCTTTCTCTTTTATTCGTGAATGGCTTTGCTGCTGAAGTGCTGCTCTATTTATAATTCTTAATTTACAACATGTTAATCTCTAAATTTAACATTTAAAACTGAAATGAATTGGAATAATAGGACATTTGGCATCAACGCCAAACGAAAAGCGTAAAAATTGAAAATTTTATGTTTATTGAAAATCTACTAAATATTTATAGGCGAGAATACACAGCCATCACTGAACATACTTTCTTCCCTATGTTCAATTAAAAAAAATCAAAACCTTGTTCCTATTATAAGAATTTTTATTCTTAAAAATATTTATGGGTAAATAGAAAACTATTCATTTTACAACTTCTTACATTAAAATATTTACAATTCATGTACAAAATATCTACTTTCACATTTTTAAAAAAAATGAGAGACGAATTGAGTACAGAATGCATTTTGAAAGATTTATTCTTTTTTTTTTATTGTTAGTTATCCTCTTTTTTAGAGTAGATACTTTAAACCAGAACTTTTTAGTTGTTTTAAAATTTTCCAAACCGAATAGTAAAGTAATTAACAATTTTGATAAAAAAAAAATTGAGGGAACACAGAGGACTAGGGCCTTGAAAAATATATATTATATATTTGAGTAGATATTAATTAGTAGTAAAGTTCATAGCATCCATATTATTTAATTAATCAAGTATATTGGCAGGTATTTGGACAGAAAAATAATTTTTAAGAAAAAAATAAAACCGACTTCAAAAAAATTAAATGCAACAAATAAAATACACTAAAAGGTATAAAATAATTATTATCTTATTTAGTTACAACTAAACGACGAAATATTAACATGAAATTACTTTTTGAAGTCGGTGCCAAACATATACCTTTTATGAATCGCACTCGACGGATCTTACTTAGTACGTTTGGCGGGTACGCTCGCTTATAGGTATAGTTTGTTTGGCACCGACTTCAAAAAGTAATTTCATGTTAATATTTCGTCGTTTAGTTGTAACTAAATAAGATAATAATTATTTTATACCTTTTAGTGTATTTTATTTGTTGCATTTAATTTTTTTGAAGTCGGTTTTATTTTTTTCTTAAAAATTATTTTTATTTTTCTCTTTTTAGTGATGTTATTAATAGTGATCATATCATCAGAACTTGACCAAATTAATATGGCACCATCCCTAAGATACCCCCTTTCCAATAAAAAAAGAATCATCGAAATCGGTTCATAAACAAAGAAGTTAGGCCTGAACAAACCTAACAAAAAGGTCTAATACCAATAAAAAAAAACGGGACCAATCGGAAGCTAGACTGAACCCAATGCAAATTTTTTTTCAAAATCGGTTCACAATTGGCGGAGATATGAGGTAACATAGACACAAAAAAAAAAAAAAAAAAAAAAATCAGTCGAATAGAGAACCTCCTCCTTTTTTGAAGTCGGTTAAAAATAGCGTAAATCAATGAGAATTTTTTTGATTTGCTACTTTCAAATTATATTAATTAGTTTTTTTTTAGATAAGTAATTTGGAAGGAGAATAAAAGAGGTGTGTTTTGTGGAAAAAAATTTAAATATAAAAAAGAAAAAATTGAAAAAAAAAAAAAGGAAAAGAGGAAAAAGGAAAAAAAAAAAAGAAAAAAAAAAAAAACTTAGTATTTCAACTTTCAAAAAAAAATATTTCGAATATTTCGCCAAAACAATGATTATCGTTTATTTTGTTTGAAATGTAAGCAAATTCTAAATTACGAGTAATCTGAACCGAAAATTAACTCTAGATTCCTAAGATTCTTATTTACTTAAGACTTATTCGATTTTTTTTTTAATATAGCTCTTGATTTTGGAAAAATTTTGCTTTTGACCTTTGACTATGAAACTAGTCAGAAATTTCGTCAAATAAACAAAATAAAGTATTCATTTTCTTTAGATATTTTAAGACTGATCTAAAAATGATTGATCAAATTTTTTTTTATTCTAGGAATACTTGTAAAATTCAAACTCTTAAATTAGCTATTTCATAATCTGCATAACAAAAAATATTAATGAAATCTACAAGAAATCTTAAATATTTCAACTTTCGAAAAAACATCCCGAATATTTCACCAAAATACTCATTATTAGTCCTTTATTTTGTTTGGAATGTAGGCAAATTCTGATTTACGATAAATCTGAAACGAAAATTAACTATTAGTTCCCTAAAATTCTTATTACTTAAGACTTATTCGATTTTTGTAATATAGAATTTGATTTTGGAAAATTTTTGCTTTTGACCTATGACTATGAAAGTAGTCAGAAATTTCGCCAAATACATATATGTGACCTTCTCCGAGAAAAGGGACCTAGTGTGTCAAAAAACGGGTTTGGACTTAAGAGTGGATTCTGGTACCTAAAAGGGTGTAGAATAAGATTATAAAAATTACTTCAAATTAACATCAGCTTAGTAACAAAATTACAAAAGAACCAAAATTGCGAAACAACTTTTGAGATATTGATAACACTCGTTATACAGTTGGCACAAGACTGAAGCGTCACTTTATTCTTTTCCTTTCTTATAGTTATTTTTACAAAAAATACGTCACCACATAGGCATGACGTCACCAAAGTCGGCACCCAATCATAACTAACCATACCAAATCGCATCTCCCAACTGAAGGTGTGTTCAAAGTGATAATGCGTTATGAAACTTTAAATGCGTTTTTCTCAAAACTTCATTTTCACACACTAGGTCCCTTTTCTCGGAGAAGGTCACATATATAAAATATTCATTTTCTTTAGTTATTTTAAGACTGATTAAAAATGATTGATCAATTTTTTTTATTCTAGGAATACTTGTAAAATTAAAAACTCTTAAATTAGCTATTTCATAATCTGTACGTAACATTTATTTTTGAAATCTCTAAATATTTATTCTGATTGTAATGATCAAATCCATGTAAACGTCCATTTGTTTATGGTTTATAGCATGGCCTCTATCCAAGATGAAATAAAATTAGTTGAACATTAAACTATATTGCTTACATAAATTACATATTATTTTTTACCTATAGATATTTTGTAAGTTTTTTTTTTAATTTATTACCTTATTTATTATTTTATTTTATGTTTCTAGCACATGACAGAAACTGTTGAATGGGATGACGCCGAACTCATGGATGCCAAAGAAATATTTTTACGTACAGTCGAATTCATACGAAATTTTGAATATGAGAATATGGATTATACACGCCGGGTTCGATTTTCAATGGCACAAGATCCTAATCAACTTGTCTTACATGTAGCCAGTAAGTTGGAATTATTTAATTTTATTTAGGAATAGTTAATGATTTTTTAGTGGTTTGGGAAGGGGGTTGATGAACCTCTTGGAGGAGGTTAAACATCAGATATTTGTTAAATTTTAAAATTAAAATCTTCAATACTTAAAATTTATTTTAATTTAAATTAATAAAATTTATTTCCTACATTTCTTATCAAAATTTACCTAATAAAATATAATTTATATTAAATTTATTTGGAAAACACACCAATCAAAATCACAACCTCAGATTTTTATAATTTAAAATATACCATAATTAGCAAGCATAAGCTGATGTGGCCATCCACATGACTTTACCATACACCTGGTCCCCTCTCTTATATTTAATATTTAATAAAATAATTTATTAATTTGAAATTTAAATGACTTGGTTAATTTTTAAAGGGGGATGAATAAAATTCAATTGCTTCTTTTCAGTAATTTTATATTAATTTAAGTTGTTAATCAAAATATTATCGAGAGCACTATACATCTCTTCCTCAGTGGAAACTGCGGAATCAGAATGCAATGCCTTGTGAATTCACTAACTCGCCGTTATAGTGTTTCCACAGCTTCCAGTGAGGAAGAGATGTATAGTCGAGGGGTGAACCGAGACCTAATGTAAAATGTACACCTACTTCCACTTTCATTTCCAAGTAGAAGACAATAGATGAAGGGACATTATCTAATGAATTCCCAAATAATTCCACATAATTCCAAAGAGGTGTATATCTAATTCCAATCGCGGTTCACCCCTGGTGTATAGTGCTCTCGAAATATCTGGATTAACAACTTTAAATTAATAAAAAAATTACTGGAAAGAAGCAATTGAATTTTATTTATCTTCCTAAAAAAAATAATAAATTATAATTATTTACCTATAAACCCCTCCCCCTCTTAATTTTGGACCCATTAGCAATTAGTAATATTTCCTTTTAATTATGAGACTATTTTATTAGAAATATCAGCTTTCTTCGATTTTTGTTTAAAAATAATACCCCTTTACCACTATATAGGATTGCCTATAAGGTTATATAAATGATACGTCTCTGAGACTAATTGGTTGCATAACTTTACGGCGAAAGTATCTAATCAAAAATACTATACATTAATTAAAGGTTTATTGTTAAATCCCTAATCCATCACCATACACACAATTTTCGGAAAATATTCTATAAACTAATTAAAAATTTATATCTATTAGTCTCTCTGTCGCTTAAAACTAATAAAGCTTTTGCTACATATACTACATATATTAATTAATTAAAAAAATTACTATGTTTTTTATTAAAGGTTCATTTTATAGTATATTTCATTTTTTAACTCCCCCCTTAATTTTTGGTTCGATTCTCGAAATAAAGTCAAATTTCTGCTTAAGCTTTTGAATTGCCCTAAAATCAGCAAGAAACAATTCCCTTATATGAAATAGTACTTAATTAACTACGTCGTGGCCCCGTTAGAAGCCAAGTCAATATCTCCACGACCCCCCTTATTTTTAAAAACAAAATTTAAAATGCTTGATTTAAAAATAATTAACGCATGAAATCAATAGTCTATGTTATAAGCAGTTGCAAATATATTATCATTTCAACATTTCAATACATTATCGAAATTTTATAATTATAATCCAAGTATTTAAACTTATTTAACAATAATAATTTATTTGTTACATTTGCGACTCTTCGCGGCCCCCCTGCGGGTAATCCATGGCCCCCTAGGGGGCCGCGGCCCATTACTTTAAGAAGCCTTGCTCTAGAAAACATTCCTCTCAAAACTTCAAAGATCTTTTGTCGTTATTCAGGTTAAAGAGGAAACAAGCTTGATTGATCTGACATCGAAATTCTTTCTGTCTGTCTGTATATGTTTGTAGAATACTGGTATGAGATTTCTTTTTCATAAATATTTCCTTTAGTTATAAATAGCATCAGAAAAAATGTATGTTAATAAAAAAATTACGCAAGTGCTGGTAAATTCCCCTCGGACTATATTAAGGGTAGTTAACACTTTTAGGGCTGAAGATATGATCAGAAAAAAACAATTCAGACCTTATTTCTTCCTATAGCTTTTGAATTGCCTCAAAAAATCATCAAGAAACCATTTTCTTATATGAAATACTTAATTAACTACTAATACGGACGAAACTTTTCTAATCTGTCTACAACTTTTAGTTCATAGTTTAAAATAAAAAATTATTATCTTAGTTTTTTTAAATTACTATCAAATAAAACATAAATAAAATATATTTTTTATGAATCCCAACTGCTTGGTGGCCTGCTAGGGATGGAAATATTAAAAATTTTATTATGATAAATTTCTATTTGGAAAATACATTTTGAAAATATCTAATTTTTTTTCACTCTCCACAAAGCTACAGTTTAAACAAAAGGACAAGTATCTGTTGTAGTGTTCAATAAATATTTATAATTAATTCTGTGTGATTTATACAAAATTTCAACCTTCATTAAAATTAATTACAAAAATACAATCTTTAACAGCTATTTATCGGATGAACAAAAATTGACTATTAAATAATAGGAAATTCTAATAATTTATTTAAGAAATATTTAAAAACTATGTTAAAAATCAACTTTGATTTACTATAATACTTCTACATGAATTAAAATTAACATTGTTTTTTATTTTCTATAATTTCAGACTTTGGTGATCTAACCATAAATATGCCTCACCAGCCTTCATTTGGTGGAAGTGGAGGCGGAAATTTAACTACCTCAAGCTCAACGGGTGGTCTTCTTCAGCCTCCTGGCTTAAATGCTGGTCCAGGTTTGATGCGAAGCAAATCAGAACACCGTCTTGCTGCACAAATGCGTCATCAGGATCCTGATTCATCACGTTCAGGTATATTTTATTTTTTAAGTCGATCACTAAATTCCTTTTTTTGTAATAATTAAATAAATTTAAAATAAATGATCCCAAAGCTTCTAAATATGATCTATTAAAATTAAAGGGGGGGGAAAAAATGGGGTGAAATCACATAAAATTTTAATTTCAATAAATCGTATCTTAACCATTATTTTTTATACATTTTGAAATTTGTTGGTTGATCCAGGTCCCTCTTTTCCATTGGGCACTCCGGATGAGGTGCCCGGGGCCCCATAAATAACCATGGGGTCCCCTTTTATTTTAATATCGATGCTTAGAACACTTTGTATTTCTTTTAGAGGGTCCCCATTATCCTAAAGTCGCCCAGGGCCTCCAATGGGTTAAAGTCGGCCCTGTTTATCAATTATTAAAATAATACACAAATTTGTTTGAATAAACATTTTCGGGATAGTATAAAAACAGAGATGAAAATAAAAAAGTATCAAATATCTCTAAATTTTGAATCTAAATTTTCATCATGTTTTCCTGAAAAATTAATTCAAGCTTTATAAAAATATTACCTAAACTTTTTGTATTGCCAATTTAATTATGAGTTTTTCATAAAATATATTTTTAGCAGCCTTATTTAAAATGAATTTTCCTTGATTTTTTGGCCGAATGTTGCAACGCTCTTTTTCTAGGATTGTTTTTTTTATTTTTCACATTTATATTCTATAGAATATAGTAATGTGAAGTATTGCGATCGCCTGCCTGGGTCCTGACACTTTGAGAGCTTCTATCTCAGAGATGAAAAAAGTTAATTTCATTTTGTAACTTCTAGGTGGAAGGAATCGATGCCCTTAATAGTTGGAAACCGGATTTAGGAATTAAAACCGGATATTGTGGTCCCCAGAAGGCCAAAAAGGGGCCAAAAATCCATTGGTCAGTGCGTGATGTACGTATGTGCCCCCCTGCGTTTCGCAACCATAAGTCTCAGAGCTACGAAATTCGAAACTTAAGCTTGATATAGGCTAGAAGGAGTACAGCAAGGCTTTTGGGTTGAAATCGGAACACCGGAAGTTGACATTTACATGAAAGATTTTTTCGTTTTTTTTTTATTTACTCAAAAACGGCACTAACGATTTTTTTTAAAATTGGTGTACTTATCAAGTGTCATGAGTTATTAGTCGTGTATAAATTTTAATCCGATTGAAATAAAGGAAGGGGGTGTAAATTAGGAGTGTCGCGATGATTTCAAATAAGTGAGAATGTGAAAGTCGTGTGGTGACCACACCAGTTGATTTATGAAATTTCCCGACTTTCTACCAATAACTGCTAATTGTAAAAAAAAGTATTGCACACTGAGACCCCTATGGACCGGGGGTAGAATAGGTCCATAGTATCCTCTGCTTGTCGTAAAAGGCGACTAAAAGGGGTTGGACGTGAGGCTAACAAGCTCACTCCGTAAAAAAACCTCCCAGTCATGGAAGCAAGCATTTGCTTCCATTCAACAGGGAGAAGAATATTAAGACACCTAGATAAAACAAAAATAATAAATTAAGATTCTAAAGAAAAAAAAAGAAGCATATTCTTCTTTGAGAAGCTTCTCGTATAAGAAACTTGGATTATATGTTTACTTGGCTGCTTCGCAGCCAAGTAAACTATATATACACTTTACGCTCGATCTGAGTGTAGCAAAACCGCCTGGTTTTCATTGGGAGTCGCCTCTCCCTAAGTAAGTTCTTTGACTTCTTACTAATAAAAATTTGGAACTCATATATATATTTCATTCATGCATGGGATGCAAACCCCTCCTCTGATGCAATTTTTCATCAGTTCATAAAAATTTATTCAGGAATTACATTAAAATCCTAATCAGAATTTTAAACAATAGAATTTTTGGCAGATTTTAAATAAAATAGAATCGGAATTGATTCTAAAATAAGAGAGAAAAATTTTTTTAATTAACTTCGCTTGACAATCATCAACTAATAAACATATCAATTAAACAATAAAATGTCAATTTCAAAGTTTAAATTGCAACAATGGACATATTTGAATTCAATTTTATCATATTTTAACTGAATTTTGAATAAAAAATTTCAATTAAATTACACATTGCTATTTGCTTGGTGTAATTCTTAAAGCCATTTATTTAATGATTTCTTATCAAGGGATGCTTGTCCGAGGTCATTTAAAAGGCCTATTTTCCGAGCCTCTTCTCTGTGAGCTCCGTAGCTCAGTGGGTTAAGTGAGCATTACTAGAGTAATTAAATACGGATTAATTTTTAATTTAATTATTCAGACTCATTCTGGTTCGATCCCAAGCATGCATAATATCTAAATTTTTAAATTAATATTATATTTTATATATATATATATATATTTTTTTCAAATTATTTTAAAAGATTGATTTGTTTAATTATTATTTCAAATCCATTACCACAAGTATTTCGATTTTTCAAATAAATTTTAATTAAAATATATATTTTGACTGCTGAGAAGGCGAACCTTTCTGACATATAAATGTGTACACTTAGCGTGCTTTACGTATATTACCCATGATTTGCATGATTGCTCGACGTCGGCAACCTTGAGTACTCTTATTTATTTATGCGAGTTGTATTTTCGGATTTCTACGTTAAATTAAACCATGAGAATAATTTTTAAATCAAGTGCTAAAAAGACACTTTTCTAATATCTGGTGAATAAGAGATTACTTAAAAAAAAGTGTCACGAGTTATTAGTCGTGTATAAATTTTAATCCGATTGAAATAAAGGAAGGGGGTGTAAATTAGGAGTGTCGCGATGATTTCAAATAAGTGAGAATGTGAAAGTCGTGTGGTGACCACACCAGTTGATTTTAATTCAATTCTTTATCTAAAGAATTTTTTGGATTAGTAAAGTCATCTATTTCTGCTAGTTTTTCAATCTTTAAACCCAATAAGTTACTCAAAAATTAAAATTTTAGTATTTTATTTTTTTTTATTTTTTCTATTAGAGCCTAGAAGTAGATAAGGGTGATTAAAGTAATCTATAGAGAAATATTTATACAGCCCAAAATAGGTTCAATCCACTTATATTCCTTTACCGTTATTAATTCATGCTTTGAGAAAAATGTGACGTGATACGCAAAAAATAAATTTATTTTCGGATTCAGCTTAACAGAAAAAACTCATTAGAAAAACATTTTCTTCGAAAATCTGTATTAGTTGTAAATAATTTTTTTTTATTTATTCATTATTTATTCTGTAAAATAATCCTGGTAATTCACAAGATATTTTTGTAACATCTTCCTATAATTTAAAATGTGAGGTATTGGATTTGACGTCACGATGTTAAATCAATGATTTTTTTAGTGGTTGGCGGATCAAAAATGGTTGATTTTTTTAATAAATCACATAACCGTGATGCTTATTAATGCTTAAGGTGAAGTTAGGATTCTGGAAATTACTTCTTTCCCAACTCCAGGGTGTTTTAATAAACTTGGGTGTTATATTCGTTTGAAATGACATAACTTTTAAAATGATTATGCAAAAAATATTATGGAGTCAATTTAATTAAAAAACAGTGATATAACTCAATTATCTTCATTTCTATGGAGGATTAAAATTAAATACTAGAACTATTTTAATTAAAAAAATATATAGGTTTATTTTATTTCCATTATTCAACGAATAGAAATGAAAAAACAAAAACAAATTGATGGGGATTTCACAAATGTAAAAAAGTAGTGTTCTATAAAAAATAAGAATGCTTCTACCAACTTCCAGTATAACTATAGCAGGAAAGTTATGAAAATATAGTATTTTTTATAAAATAAATAAAAAAGTTTGTACGTGAATTCAAATGTTCGGATAAAAAATTTTCATTATATAAGCAAAAACTTCTGAGTTATTTTGGAAACAGCTTGTTTAATATATAATACTTAATTCTTTTTACACTGTACAAATGTATGTTATATTCGAATAATATAATATTTTCTGATTTTAATTTTACATGAACAAAATTCCAACTTTCCCTATAATTAGAGATGTCTTTTTTCCAGAGACACAACCCCTTTGGCTTTGCCCATTGAATGGGCTTTGTTTAGCTCATTTCTCTTGGGAACAATACCGCCTTTGTGCCCGTCTCCATTTGAATTTTGAAATTTCACCCACCGGATACTTGTTTGCTTTTGGTAATTTTCCCCGGAAGGGCCAATAAACATCACTCGCCAATTCATATGCATCATCAATTGGTGATTTATCAAAAAAATTAAATATTCAGATTTTATTATTTGAAAATAATTTGTTTGTATATATTTAGAAACACGTTTTGTTTTTTGATCGGTTAAATAATAAAGGTTGTTGTAATTGTTAATCAAAGGAAAAGTGAACCTTTTCAAGACTAGTTATGATGTTTGCAGTTTCAGTGAATTAATCATTTTCGACGTCATTCCTTTATAGAAAGATTGGTTATTGACCGCTTTTTCAATTATATTTTTTTTTCAGGGCAACCCCTACCGTTTATTCTCCTGAATTAAAATTTATTCAAAAAATAAAAAATATTTATTTATTATTGAAAATTCAAAAGACAGCTCTTCGATTGTTTAGTATTTTTTAATATAGAAACAGATTGAAAAAATATAGCATTTTTAACCACAAGATCTGTATCTAGATAGCCCAAAATCTAATAAGTTCTCCGCATCGTAAATACAAACATTTTAGCACAAGGACAAACTTTCTACGACTTACGTTTTAAGATCTAAAGTATCGTGAGTATTCTGAAACCAAACACACAGACAGAAAAATAGCATGGTTGGAAATGTTTTTTTTTCACGTCACAGACATTTCTCAACACAATGAGCAAAAAATTACAAAAATGGAAATTTTTAGTGAACTCAATATCAGACTCGTCCGGCAGGCAAGTTTCGCGTAACTGAACTTACCTCATTCTCCCTGAAAAAGGGCTGCTACAACCCTAAATCATATTTCTTTTTTTCTTGATCCGGTTTAAACTAGCTAGTTTTTACGGAGAGTCTGCTTAAACCCGATAGATTATACTGAAATAGATCCCTGTTTAAACCTTCTAGTCCCTACTGTGATAGATCCCTGTTTAAACCTAAAACTACCGTTTCTACTTTGATGATCCTGTTTAAACCTGCAAGTTTCTACTGAAATAGATTCCTGTTTAAACCTTCTAGTCCCTACTGTGATAGATCCCTATTTAAACCTAAAACTACTGTTTCTACTTTGATAGATCCCAGCTTAAACCTGCTAGATTTTAATTGAAAAGTTTTTGTTTTGCCGAGAGTAGCAGAGTTGTTGATTCACAAAGAGAAACAAAGAGGTTGTCCTCTTCGCTTGATGCAAATAAAAACATACACATATATCTCAAGATGATATATCTGTATATATATTATTTATTTGTTTCTGCTAGATTTTACTGAAATAGATCCTTGTTTAACCTTCTAATCCCTACTGTGATAGATCCCTGTTGTAAACCTAAAACTCCGGTTTCTACTTTGATAGATCCCAGCTTAAACCTGCTAAAAGATCCTATTGAAATAGATCCCTGTTTAAACCATCTAGTCCCTTACTGTGATAGATCCATAAGTTAAACCTAAAACTACCGTTTCTACTTTGATAGATCCCAGCTTAAACCTGCTGATTCTATTGAAATAGATCCCTGTTTAAACCTTCTAATCCCTACTGTGATAGATCCCTGTTTAAACCTAAAACTGCAGTTTCTACTTTGATAGATCATGGCCAAACATAACAGATTCATAAATAGATCCTGTTTAAACCATCTAGTCCCTACTGTGATAGATCCATGTTTAAACCTAAAACCACCATTCTACTTTGATAGATCTAGCTTAAACCTGCTAGATTCTATTGAAATATGATCTATTTTAAACCTTCTAATCCCTACTGTGATAGATTCATGTTTTAAACCTGCTAAGTATAAAATAAAAATAAAAAACTGCTAATTTCTACTAAGATAGATCCTTGTCTTTTCATATTAGAATTTCTTCCTTCTTATATATAGAA
The DNA here is from genome assembly GCA_023213315.1 of Euborellia annulipes. Lineage (NCBI taxonomy): Eukaryota > Metazoa > Arthropoda > Insecta > Dermaptera > Anisolabididae > Euborellia > Euborellia annulipes. The sequence goes on from JAKCPI010013799.1 coordinate 14,039, forward strand.
ACTAATATATTTACTCAAAGACATTCGGGTTATGTAAATCTCTTTTGAATTTTAATCCCTTCATAAAGATTTATTCAAATGTTTAAATTCATTTACATTAAATATTTCATTTAAAAATGAATTTTTCGTAGATTTTTAAATAAAATAGAATTTGAAGTAATTCTAAAAATAGAGAAGGTAATTTTTGAATTAGATGTTTGATAACCACTAATTCCAACCCTTTATAATTTTTTAAATTTGTATCACTATAAACCTACACCGATTTCGTTATTGATAAGCGTCTACTGATTAACACATTAATTGAAAAATTGCTGGGTTGGAATTAATGGTGTTTCACAAAAAAAATTGAAATAAATTTTGAAGTTTAATAGATACTCTATATATATTTCAGTTTTTAGCCCATCCGTGTATACAAAGACTGAAGAAAAGTTACACTTGTTCGATTTTATATACTAGTTATGGCTATTCGTTTGGAAGGGTATATACGGGGGAGGGGTGCCAATTTGCACTATAAGCCTAAGCACTTTCCTTAAATGTTACATTAAATAAACATTAAAACAAATACAGTAGAGTCCCGAAAACTCGGCCTAATGTGGACCGAAGGGTGGCCGAGTTTGTGAAAATGCCGGGTTATCGGGAATGGGGTTAAAAAAGAATAAGTACGAGTGTTTCCTCAGAAAATACAGTACTGTACTTGTATGTATTGTTTGCTTGAGAATACAACAGAGAATAAACTGCCCAAATACCCTTAAACAAAGGAAAAGTACGTACTTTATGAAGGCATAAAGCTGTCTATAATGAAAATTAACTAGCCGATTTGCAAAAAGGGTTTTTCCTCCTGCCAGGGTGTGGCCGAGTTATCCGGACTGCCGGGTTATCGAGTGCCGAGTTTTCGGGACTCTACTGTATTATATACGATATTATCAATAAAACTAATATAAGATACTTAAAATAAGTTTTATTTCTATGTAATATTATTTTAACTTTAAATTATATTTTGAAATACTTCTATAATTAGATGAAGGAGGAGGTATCAGCCAAAGTTGGGATGTGCCGGATTCAATAAACCACCCTGAATAAAACGTTTCGGCCTGAATTTATTTGGCCATCTTCAGTTAATTGGGAGTTATACACACATTTAGGTACACATTTATGATTGAATTTAGTCTTGTCAAAAATAAGAACTACCAGGTTCATGTAAATTTATACCTAGTGCTTGCGGTAAAGGTTCAGAGATGAAACTAACAATATTATGTATATTGCCATCTACGCGTTATTAATGTATTGGTGTCTATATGTGCAAATGGTAGATTGCTTATTGTATTAGGAAAACCAAGCGCTAAGATAGCTTATAAAGGCAATATAAGTCCATTATTTAATAAATCTATTAATATTAAATATGTTATTAAAGTGTATTTGCTTTCTCTAATACAAAATATACCAGTTTAATAGTTCGAAAGAAAACTACTTTTTCATGCTGAACCGGTTTTTTTTTTCTACCCCTTGGCTGAACCGGTTATGCGCTTGGAATTACAGTTATAATTGGTATGTTGTATTTCAACTGATTATTACCCATTGCTGAACACAAGTCATCGATCTCTTGGTATCAGTGTATGGTTTGATGATTCACCTAGAACTGACTCGAAAGGTCAAATCAATCATCATATCTCCACCATTTTACATGCATAGGGAAAAATATTTTACACATATGCCCGAAAAAATAATCTACTGAAGAACCAGAAATCTCCATGTATGTTCGCAGTGGCTTAGCCAGAAAATTTTCATGGGGGAGGGGGGTCAATCCACAAAGCAAAATTTTTAGTTGGAATTTTTTATTTTATTTAAACAAATAGGTACTTCAAAAAATTAAAAAAGAAAATAATTCTTGATTAAACATATCAAAATTGATTCTATCTCCAAGGTGAAAAAAGTTAATTTCACTTTGTGACTTCTAGGAGGAAGAAAACGATGCTAATAAGCTTATTTAGTTGATGAGCTACATCTAATTGACAATCGGACAGGTTTTATTATTTTGACATCATTTTTTTAATCTAACAAACTATTTTTTCAAAACTCAAAGCATTGGCGAAACCAAAGTTGAAGTAATTTTAATGATGAAAATTTGTATGATAATTTTAATAAAACAGAATCTAATGTGAAAGTCGTGTTGTGCCCTCACCAGGTTTTTTTTTTTTTTTTGTATTTATTTAATCTCAACAGTTTATTAATTTTATTTTTATTCTGTGAATTTTCCAATTCTTTATAATTAAAAATTTTAATCTATATAATAAAAATGAATTTCTTTTTCTTTGTAAGCGCAGATCTCTCAAATGCCTGGGCCGATTTGGCTAATTTTTTTTTTAAATGTTCGTAATAGTCCATTTCAGGTTAATATGTAAAAAAAAAAATCCGAAAAGTTGCCCGGAAAATTGGAAAATTCACGGAAAACTGAAACCAACTCTGAATTGCCAACATAGCTTGCCAAACAATAAAATAACTAAATAGCAAACTAACTTTGTGTTGGCAGCCCTATCTGTCACATTTTTGAGATGTCATTTATTCTTAAAAGAGATCTAACCACATTATCGTTGAAGAAGAATTTAATAATGCAACAAAGATTTAAAAAAACTATCTATTTTTTTTAAAGTACATTTAAAAACAAAAATAAAAAAATAAACTGCAACGGATCGTTGCTAAACTTTATCTAATGTACTATCTTATTCTAAAATAAAGTACTTTAAAATATAATTTTACAAAAAACTATATTTGACCTTTTTTGTGGTCCTCAAGGTACAAGGTACTTAATTACAATGAATTTTAAATCACACAAATATTAATTTGACAATTTAATTGATGAACTCAAAAATTGTTATTTAATTAAATAAACTGCAACGGATCGTTGCTAAACTTTATCCAAATTCATTTGAAATATTAAAATGTTTATTCCTTTATTATTAATCAGATATCACTTGCTATTTGCGGTTCATGTTGACCATGCGCGGATCCAGGGGGGGGGGGGCGATGGGGGTGACCGCCCCCCCTCAAAGCATTGTAGATCAACATTTTTTATATGTTTATTTAATTTTTTTTTATATAACATTAAATTTTAAAATTGAAGAAAATAAAGTTCTATGTGGGGGGGGGGGCGTCTTTGAAGCCCCCGCTTGGACAATTCGACCGCGACACACTTCCGAGATCAAAAGTAGATCTTATATACCGGCGACCGCCCCCTTCCAAATCAGAGGTCTGGATCCGCGCCTGATGTTGACTTTATTTCAAAAATAATGATCGATTCTCATTTAACAGTCCAGGAATAACCATTCTACATTAAGATTTTTGACCCTTCGATTATTGGTGGTAACCATTGCTGGAGACATGGAGGAATCGACT
>JAKCPI010013801.1:0-17335 GCA_023213315.1 Euborellia annulipes
ATATTAATATGTTTGTTCCTTTATTATTAATCAGATATCACTTGCAATTTGTAGTTCATATTGAAATTAATTCAAAAATAATTCTCATTTAAGAGTCGAGGAATAACCATTCTACATTGGATTTTTGACATTTCGGTTATTATTGGTAACCATTGCTGAAGACATAGAGGAATCGACTTAAAATCAAAAATAGCCATCGATTCTCATCTAATACTTGAGGAATAACAATTCTACATTAGGTTTTTGACGTTTCGATTATTATTGGTAACCATTGCTGAAGACATGGAGGAATCGACTTAAAATCAAAAATAACGATCGATTCTTATCTAATACTAGAGGAATAACCTTATTGCATTCCATTTTTGATGTTTTGACTATTAATGGAAACCTCTACTGAAAACGTGGAAGAATCGACTTAAAATCAAAAAGACTAAATTCTTTTATGGCAAACAACTCAAGCTTGAGTTGTTTACCAAAAAGAATTTAGTCTTTTTGATTTTAAGTCGATTCTTCCACGTTTTCAGTAGAGGTTGCCATTAATAGTCAAAACATCAAAAATGGAATGCAATAAGGTTATTCCTCTAGTATTAGATAAGAATCGATCGTTATTTTTGATTTTAAGTCGATTCCTCCATGTCTTCAGCAATGGTTACCAATAATAATCGAAACGTCAAAAACCTAATGTAGAATTGATTATTCCTCAAGTATTAGATGAGAATCAATCGTCTATTTTTGATTTTAAGTCGATTCCTCCATGTCTTCAGCAATGGTTACCAATAAAAACCGAAACGTCAAAAATCCAATATAGAATGATTATTCCTCAAGTACTAGATGAGAATCAATCGCTATTTTTGGTTTAAAGTCGATTTCTCTATGTCTTCAGCAATGGTTACTAATAAAAACCGAAACGTCAAAAATCCAATATAGAATGATTATTCCTCAAGTACTAGATGAGAATCAATCGCTATTTTTGGTTTAAAGTCGATTTCTCTATGTCTTCAGCAATGGTTACTAATAAAAACCGAAACGTCAAAAATCCAATATAGAATGATTATTCCTCAAGTACTAGATGAGAATCAATCGCTATTTTTGGTTTAAAGTCGATTTCTCTATGTCTTCAGCAATGGTTACTAATAAAAACCGAAACGTCAAAAATCCAATATAGAATGATTATTCCTCAAGTACTAGATGAGAATCAATCGCTATTTTTGGTTTAAAGTCGATTTCTCTATGTCTTCAGCAATGGTTACTAATAAAAACCGAAACGTCAAAAATCCAATATAGAATGATTATTCCTCAAGTACTAGATGAGAATCAATCGCTATTTTTGGTTTAAAATCGATTTCTCTGTCTTCAGCAAAGGTAACGGATAAGAAAACAACGCAGTTGCTATGGTTACTCATAAAAATTCCTCCCAAATTTTTAGCATTTCACAGAGAGAAGCCTATCCATTCTTACTTAAGCAAGGCTAAATGAGCTATATTAAAACTTTCAAATGAATAAATTTTAAAGAATTTAAAAAATTAAAAAAAGTACCATCTTACTCTAGAGTAAAGTACTTTAAAATATAATTTTACTAAAAACTTTATTTAACCTTTTTTGTGGTCCCCAAGGTACTTAATTAGGATATTAAATTTCATCAAAATTGGTTAAGTCATTTTCAAGATATTTAGAAAAAACTAAAAAAGTACTGAAATAAAGTACTAATGTTTGTGGGCCGATATGTACCAAAAACTAATCAGCGCTTCATTTTGTTAAACTAATGGTAGGTTTTCAATTTCATTTCAATCGGTGCAACGGTGTGGAAAAAATCGTGGGCCAAAAAAACGATAACATACATCCATCCATACATACATACATACATCCGCACGCACTAAATGAAAAAATCGCACTTTTTGGCCTCTCGACGAGACCCCATGTAATTTTTGGCAAAACCGTCACGTGCTAAAATTCAACCTAATTGAATACTACAATTTGTGACTTTAATTGAGTCCATGGGTTCCGTAGTCTTTACCTGAGGACCCTTTGAAGCCACGCTTGCCCCGAGAGCGATTACAATACTTTACCCATGCTTTGCATTGGATAAAGTAAAAAAATTGAACAGAATTTCTTATTGTAAAACTGGCAAATCCTTTCTATCCAGGCCATACACCAGCAAGCAATTCGGTGATTCAAACCCGCCAGTGTGTCTTTTGTGAGTACAGCAATTCAAATCTACGCCATTCTTTGCGAGATTATTTTGCAAACTTGAGACAAAACATTGTTTGAATAGAGATCATAGAATTACAACATTGAGGGATGAAGTGTAGAAAGGAGATTTTGAATAAACTTCCGACCGCTTAGGTTTCAATACACCCTCGTAAACTTTATATTTTTCATTTGAGAATTGTCAAAACAAATTTTAAGAAAGTTTTTTTTGCCACTAGTGATCGCTTTCTTTGAAAATAAAAAAGATTGGTTGTTTTCCCTTTATTGGTATCTGCACGATTCATAACAACCTGAATTAAAGGGTAAATTTTCCCTAAGAAACGCATTATCATAAACCTGTGCTGTATGTGCGAATTATTGAAATTTTACATAGAAGGTATTCAAGGACAGAATCAAAATTCAAAGGGGATTTATATGTTGTATGATCATCCCTCTTAGGGTTATGTTTTGTTTTGACCAGAGGGGAGAAAAGCTTTTGCAAGGGAAATTTCCCCATTCTCGCTCATCTCCCATATTGAACCCGGCAAGCTTTCTTCTATGTTTTATAAATATTTTTAAATAAATTAAAATGACAATGTTTTTAAACTCTCGATGATTTATACATATATTTAATCAATAATAACGTACTATGCGATATTCTCTAATGGAGAATTATGAAAATCGTGATTAATTAATTAATATCTGAATATGACAATGGACCTTTAGTCTGTGGTTGACATCATTTCCAATTCCCCCACTCATTAGGTCGATTAAAAAACCTCGATTAATGTGTCCATAGTTCCCATGTTTGAAATCAGTACAACTGTCGAAATAAATTTCATATTGGCTGACCATCCCCGGATGCTGTTCCACGTCCGGTGTAGCGTTGTGCCCGTGACCGGATGTGAGCCATTACTACACGCTGGCTGGTTGCTGCAGCGGCTCTCGAGGCTGCAGCTCGGCCCGGGCCTTCCGGCCCCCGGAGCCCTTTGTTCCTCGTTTTTCCCACTTACCTATAACGTAGGGAGCGTCTCTTCAATCACAGCTAACAGCCTCTCAGCACCGTGGTTTTATTACAAACATTGTAACGATAAATGATATCATTAACACTCCAAAGAAGTGGGAATAAATAACCATTTTTCAATTTAAAATTAGAGAATTTTCAAGTAACAAGCACTAGAATAATATTAATAAACCAATTTCTCGAAAGATTTCAATGAAAAGCAGCATAAACAATAAGAAGCTAAGAAAGAGAATGAAGAAAATAATGATGGAATAAGAAATCTTTTGTAAGGAAAATGTACAAACAGAACAAAAAATCAATTATAATTCGCGTTAAATTAAAGATAAGGCTTCTGCTCCAAAATCTAATTATTTCTATGTTTTTGAGAATACAATCATTTTTGCACCAAAACGAATTTTCATATTAACCAGGAGTATAGCAATTGTATATATCAGGGATTCCCAAACTTTTCCAAGTCGCGGCGCCTTTTTTTCAATTAAAATTTTTTCATGGCGCCTTTTATCCTAAGTAAAAGTACATATATCAAAAAAAAAATACCGTATTTGGTCTCTCTAAATACTCTTGCATTAGAATCGATAAAAATATCTTGAGAATTAATACTTTATTTTTCTATGAAAATCAAAAATTCAGACCACAGAGGGGACCATTTGTATATTTTTTTTTTTTTTGGCTTTTCGGCCTTTCTAGCCATCAGCCAATTTACGATACTATTATTTTTTAAATTTTGTCTTCTATCTAGGGATCAGATTTTAGCCGGTTGCCACGAGTCGGATTCGAACCCGGGTTCCACTTGATTAGCAGGCTTGTACGCTATCCTCTCGGCCAACCCGACCCTCGACCCTTTGTATATATTTGCAGATTTTTTCGAGGGTGTCAAAGTTAAATTTTTTCACCTTATATCAAAGCAAATACCTTATTTGGTCTCTCTAAATACTCTTGTATTAGAATCGATAAAAATACTTAATTAATACTTTATTTTTCTATGAAAATCAAAAGATTCAGACCACAGGGGTATACATTTCAGATTTTTTCGAGGGTGTCAAAGTTAAATTTTTTCGGTTTATGTATGTCTAATCGTAAGTAAGAGATAAAAATGAATAATAAATAAATTTTTAGCTTCTCACTTTGTTTTTTGTCTAGTTAGGTCCAAATGTCTTGCTTCAATTAATTATGAAGATTCCCCGGGACGCCGCGGCGCAGAGTTTGGGAACCTCTGATATATATTATAGATTTATGTGAATAAATACTTCACACACCCTTGGTTATGATATTGAGGACCGTGCAAAGGGGGGAGTTATGAAGTATTTGCAAGGATCTATTGTGATTTGTAATTACTAAACTACTGAGTGCACCTAAGCCTATTATGTCTTTACGAGCTTTTCGTGCGTGCCTTCGGCACGCCCTCGAAGCTCGGCCCTCCGGGCTGGTGCCCTGGCGGGCAGCGTCTCGGTCCAAAAATTTTATTCCTCTTAAAAAACCACACTCCAAATGTATACCCGTAAACTACCGAAAATACATCGTCTCTTAAAAGTTTCGCATCTTTAATTTTTGAGTGGCGAGGGGGGGGGGGGGGAGGAACAATTATCAATATATTTAATGTTTCTTAATTTAAAATGAATTGGAGTCTTTCATTTCAAAATTCGAATATATATATTTCAAATTTGCCTGGTTAATGAAAATCGATTGGAGCCATCAGTTTAAATTATATTTCAAATTTGCCTCGTTAATTAATATATATTTAATGTTTCTTAATTTAAAATCTATTGGTGTTTTTTCATTTTCATTCGAGTTCAAATGAATACAATATTATCTAGACACAAAGTCTAAATCAAAAATATATAGTTTTAGTAAAAGAAATCAAGATATAAATATTAATGTGACATTGGTCTAGTGGTTAGAGCTGATGCCCATAGTTCAAGAGTTCGTCGGTTCGATTCTAGGCAAGAGGGTAATTTTTTTAGAGAAATTTCTCTAAGCGTTGTTACAAATTAATCTAGATAAATATATATAGTATTCCTATTCGATTTCAACCTCTCTATTCCCTATTCTGGAAATAATTAAAAATACAAACGTTAGGTGGCTGCCTATTCATTATCCCTATAAATATAAATGTTACTTTGTTTGTGAAATTTAATTTGATTTGAGGGGATCAGAAAGAAGGGCTTTTTGTAATTCTCTACCCCCCCCCCATGGCCAGACCTATTATATACCCCGGGAAGCTATTGGTAACGTTTACTATTGAATCGAGGCCACGAATTAGGACGCGAGAGTATCGCTAATGGGTACAGTTGTTGTTGTTATTATTCATTAAATCTAATCCATTGATCTAATAGCGTGAGTGAGGATGGAGCCTCCGAGGGTGAAACTCGAGAGATGGTCACGTGGCCTCTTTTTTTAATTAAACACAAAAGATTTGTTAGTGAAGGGGTATAAGGGGGCTGAGAAAGAATGAATAACCACCAATTAGCAACTGTATGTATGTATGCATTAGAGGGTGGGCAAAACAAAAAAGAGGTTCGAATGTCAAGGCCCCCTCTTGGTATTGGCGAGCCAAGAGATTGATTTCCATTCACTGATACTTTTCTCATCTCATTCGAACAGTTTTCCCACGATTTGTTTGCGTGAAATTTAATCCAAGTTTCGAAACGCACCCCCCACTAATAAAAGATTCGATTCAATGCAACAGCTACATTCATTCAATTGACATCACAAAACCATAATTTCAAAACATTTAATGAGAGAATGAAATTAAAAAATAATAATAATAACTTGATTTCCCCTCCCAATGCGGTCAACACATTTAATAATATCTTTAAATATAATCAATTTTCATGAATTGAAGTAAAAGACAAAAAAAGAAATATTTACTGATAAATACATAATTCCGAGTATGAAAGACGAAAATAATTTAATTCAATACAATAAACCGATTATTTTGAAAATAATTACAGAGTTCTATAAAAAATTATATACTAGTACATCTCAAACAACAAAAAATCAAACCGAACTAGTAAAGATTAATAATGAAGAAATACTGGAAATTTTAGAATCTGAAGTCTCGCTAAAAATAATAAAGAACTTAAAAAAATAATAAGTCCCCTGGAAATGATGGAATTCATAATGAAATATTTAAAATATGAAAGAAAAAAAATCACAAAGCCACTCGCTACATTATTTAATGAAATATTAATTAATAAAGTAAAGGGAGTGTAGTTTCACAGTGAATGAAATAAAACTCAAAGAGGTTTATACAAACTCAATATATTTCGGATTATTGGTCCATTTAATTAAAATTTTAATCTGTAAACTCCTGATGATGGACTAATAATCCGAAATATATTGAGTTTGTATAAACCTCTTTAAGTTTTATTTCATTCACTGTGAAACTACACTCCCTTTACTTTATTAATTAAAGGTCTTCTGGTCAACCAGGACAATCTGTACAATTGTCTATTTATAAAAATATTTAATATCTTGTTGCTTTCTAAATTCTAGAGAAAGAAACATTTTTTTTCTTTTTTTTGAAAAAAATTGTCATTGAAAAGGGGAGAAATTCTCCCAAAACGTTTAGCTTTTGAATAAACGTGTTTTGTAAAGAGAAACAAAGAGGTTGTCCTCTGCTTGATGCAAATAAACATACACACATATATATCAAAATTATATATCTGTATATATATTATTTATTTGTTTGAGACTATAGTTTCGAAGGCTTGGCCCTCATCATCAGTCTTTTTAATTATAAATATTATTTTTCATGGGATCAGTATCGCGTGGATATTGAAAATTTTTTCCATCCTTAATTCTATTTTTAATTCTTCCTGTCTATTCAGCTGAGAAAGAAGAAAAAATTTTTCAATATCTACGGCATACTGATCCCATGTAAAATAATATTTATAATTAAAAAGACTGATGATAAGGACCAAGGCTTGAAACTATAGTTTCAAACAAATAAATAATATATTCATAGATTCATAAATTAATTCCTGTGAATCCATTGTAATAGACTGATGAAGAGGGCAAAGCCCTCGAAACTATAGTCTCGTTATAAATAAATAAAATTTATAATTCCAGCAGAAGACACACTCTTTTAATGTCTCCTTCAATATATAAAAATTCTGCTACTCTCGGCACAAAAACTTTCAATTTAAAATAAATAATATATATGAACAATTTTGTTATTGAAAAAGGGAGAAATTCTTCCGAAACGTTTGACTTTGAATAAACGTATTTTGGATTGTTTTTTTTATAAAAGATTTGTATTATTTTTAATGTATACCCGTATGGAAATAAATAGATTTTCGAAATATGTTGTTTATATATTTTTTGAAAATATATTAAAAATATAAAATTTTTGTGTTAAATTTATATAAAGTTTATGTTTTCTATATATTCTTAAAATATAATTATTTTTATGTCGCTCTAGTATAAACTTTATATAAATTTAACACAAAAATTTTATATTTTTAATATATTTATTTATATTTTCAAAAAATATATAAAAAACATATTTCGAAAATCTATTTATTTCCATACGAGTATTATATATGTTTATTTGAATCAAGCAGAGGACAACCTCATTGATTTCTCTTTATGAATCAACTGCTACACACGGAGAAAAATATAAAATGATGGTAGTTTTTTGTGATTGTTTTTGAAATGGAATAAAAATAGCGTGATGGTACTTGCTTTAGCATGCGGCGCCGTCGATGAGAGGATTGGCTATGCAGAGGTGAGCGGCGCGGCGGCAACTGAGCGGAGCCAAAGAGACGAGCTGGCGACAGCAGCGCCGCCACCAGCCGGCTACGCCACTACCACTGTACCACCCACTCCTAAACCATATCGCTCTACCGCACTACACGCCTCACCCACAACCTCAACAAATTATTTCGACAATTTATATAGCTATTCATTATATCGGGTGTCAGATTTGTTTTTTAATTTACCATACAGGGTATGGTCAAGTATTGTAATCGTGCATGAAAAAAGTGTTTTTTTTTCTTCTTTTTTTTCGAAATATCTTAAAAACGGCTGAAACTATTTTGATTAAAAAAATTGAGCGAAACCATGGCATTTCGCTCTACAAAAAAGCCCTAATAAGTGAACATCGAAAAATATTATATTTTTCGAGATAATAATTGTTTTGTCAAAATGTCTGTTAGGGCCGGTTGTATGTCGCAAAGTAAATGCTTTTTACCACTAACCAAGGTAGATGGTAAATGGAGGGACTGGGATGGCCAATCAGATGACAGGAACTTTCAGTGCCTGTCATCTGATTGGCACCCAATCGCTCCATTTACCATCTACCCTTGGTTAGTGGTAAAAAGCACTTTGCGGACATACAACTTCGGCTATCTAGTCAGTTAGTTTGTGTGCGTTACCAAATTTTTGTGGACGAGCTAGCTCAAAAACTAGTGTGAATATCGAAACCAAATTTCACACGTAGTTTTGGTCCATTGAGATTAAGAGCTGATTAGATTTTGGTGCATATCGACCCAAAATTAAGGGGGGTGGAGGGGGGTTAAAAATTAAAAATCTAGGCCATTTGAGCAAACTCAACCAAATTTTGTATACATAATCAGTGGGACCCCAGAAGTCTAAAAATGCAAAAACTAACCGCCCAAAAGTGGGGGGGGGGGTAGGGTCAAAAAATGAAAATCTAGGCCCTTGTACCAAACTCAACCAAATTTTGTATACATAATCAGTGGACCCCCAGAAGTCTAAAAATGCAAAAACTAACCGCCCAAAATGGGGGGGGGGGGGGTGTAGGGTCAAAAAATGAAAATCTAGGCTCTTGTACCAAACTCAACCAAATTTTGTATACATAATCAGTGGACCCCAGAAGTCTAAAAATGCAAAAACTAACCGCCCAAAATGGGGGGGGGGGGGTGTAGGGTCAAAAAATGAAAATCTAGGCTCTTGTACCAAACTCAACCAAATTTTGTATACATAATCAGTGGACCCCCAGAAGTCTAAAAATGCAAAAATTAACCGCCCAAAATGGGGGGGGGGGGGTGTAGGGTCAAAAAATGAAAATCTAGGCTCTTGTACCAAACTCAACCAAATTTTGTATACATAATCAGTGGACCCCCAGAAGTCTAAAAATGCAAAAACTAACCGCCCAAAATGGGGGGGGGGGTGTAGGGTCAAAAAATGAAAATCTAGGCTCTTGTACCAAACTCAACCAAATTTTGTATACATAATCAGTGGGCCCACAGTAGTCTAAAAATGCAAAAACTAACCCCCCTCCCCTACATGATTATAAATAATTTTATTAAATATTAAATATAAGGTGAGGGGCCAGGTTGTATGGTAAAGTCAAGTGGATGGCCACATCAGAACACGTCAGCTTATTTTGCTTCGTTTTTTTTAGAAATGTCTCAAAAATGGTTGAAACTATTTTGATAATCAAAATTGAGCGAAACCATGGTGTTTTGGTCTACAAAAATGCCCTAATGAAATGGACATCGAAAAAATTATATTTTACGAGATTTTAATTATTTTGTTGGGAGCAACCTCAGTTGGATAACGCACTGGCCTCGTTTCTACATCGATCGATTATGACGATGTTGGAATGGGAGGCCGGGGTTCAATCCTAGCTGGCGAATAAAAATTTCTACCGGCTGAAAACTCGGCTCCCCCCCCACTAACCCTACTAACACTTTACTTATGTGCTGTCTAAATGGGCTTTGTTCCCGGTGACATTGAATAAATAAAAAAAAAAAAATTATTTCGTCAAAATGTATGTTAGTACGTTAGTTTGTACGTTGTTAGAGTTCGTGGCTGTGATAAAACTGTATTAGATGAAGGAGGAGGTATCAGATAAAGTTGGATGGGCTGGGTTCAATAATACATTAGTTTATACGTTATCAAATTTTTGTGTACACTCTATCTTAAAAACTAGTATGAATATCAAAACGAAATTTCACATACAGTCGACTCTCGATAATTCGAAATCCAAGGGACTACAAGAAAAATTCGAATTATCGAGACTTCGAATTATCAAGAAGTTTGAATTATCAAGAGGAAAGAAAAAAATTCGAATTATTAAGAGTTTTTATTATATTTTTGAAAATATGTATGAGCTTACATAAATTTTATATATAGCCTCAAGTAAAAAAGTAAAAATAATGAAAACGACAAAAAAGAACAAAAAAATTACATATATTACGCGGAAAATGAGGAGTAAACATTGCTAGGAAAAATTCGAATTATAAAGAGGGGAAGTGGCCTAGTTCGAATTATAGAACGTTCTCTCCCCCTCTTGTTACGAAAAGGATTTCGAGTTATCGAGCGTATCAAAATACACAGCATTTTTTCGATTTACCGAAGTTAACAGCTGAAGAGTTCGAATTATCGAAAAATTCGAATTATCGAGAGTCGACTGTATTTACAAATTCATTATATTTATTTTATCCTTTTTCTTTAATGCCTTTTGGTGATGATTTTGCGAAAACTCCTAAGCCCCTGTTTTAAAGGCAACCAATTTCGGCACCCTCAATTAACTCTCTAAGTCTACGCTAGGAAAATCTTAATAGGCCTGAGTGCATACATTTTTAAAAGACTAGAGAAGATTTACAAAAAATATGTATATTTCCGGATTAATATCATTCTCTACAACTAAATCTTAAAAAAAAAAAATACCTAGCTAATTTTACTTTACCATACAGGGTATGGTCAAGTATTGTAATCGTGCATGAAAAAAGTGGTTTTTTTGCTTCGTTTTTTCGAAATATCTCAAAAACGGCTGAAACTATTTTGATAAAAAAAATTGAGCGAAACCATGGCGTTTTGGTCTACAAAAAAGCCCTAATGAGTGAACATCGAAAAAATTATATTTTACGAGATATTAATTATTTTGTCAAAATGTCTGTTAGTACGTTAGTACGTTACCAAATTTTGTGTACGCTCTAGCTCAAAAACTAGTGTGAATATCAAAACGAAATTTCAAGTATTTATAATTTCATTATATTTATTTTATCCTTTTTCTTTCATGCTTTTATTGATGCTTTTGCGAAAACTCCCTAAGCCCCTGTTTGTAGGCAACCCGTTTCGCGGCACCCTCAATTAACTCGCGAAGGCTACGCTAGGAGAATCCTATTAGGCCTGAGAGCATACATTTTTAAAAGACTAGAGAAGATTGACCAAAAATATATTTCCAGATTAGTATCAGTATAACAACTAAAGCTTCAAAAATAAAATACCCAACTAATTTTACTTTACCATACAGGGTATGGTCAAGTATTGTAATCGTGCATGAAAAAAGTGTTTTTTTGCTTCGTTTTTTCGAAATATCTCAAAAACGGCTGAAACTATTTTGATAAAAAAAATTGAGCGAAACCATGGCGTTTTGGTCTACAAAAAAGCCCTAATGAGTGAACATCGAAAAATTATATTTTACGAGATATTAATTATTTTGTCAAAATGTCTGTTAGTACGTTAGTTAGTACGTTACCAAATTTTGTGTACGCTCTAGCTCAAAAACTAGTGTGAATATCAAAACGAAATTTCACATGTTTACAATTTCATTATATATATTTTATCCATTTTCTTTAATGCCTTTTAGTGATACGTTTGCGGAAACTCCCTAAGCCCCTGTTTGTAGGCAACCGTTTTCGCGGCACCCTCAATTAACCTCGCGAAGGCTACACTAGGAGAATCCTATTAGGCCTGAAAGGATACATTTTTAAAAGACTAGAGAAGATTGACAAAAAATATATTTCCAGATTAATATCAGTCGACTAAACCTTCAAAAAAGGAAATACTTTTGCTAAGTTTTACTTTAACATACAAGGTATGGTCATATTATAATCGTGTATGAAAATAGAGGATTTTTTGCTTCGTTTTTCCGAAATATCTTAAAACGGCTGAAACTACTTTGATAAAAAAAAAAAAAAATTGAACGAAGCCATGGCCCTTTGATCTACAAAAAGTTTTATAATTGAACGTCAAAAATATTATATTTTACAAGGATATTAATTATTTTGCCAAAATGTTCTGTTGGTATGTTAGTTTGTACAATACCAAATTTTGTGTATACTCTAGCTCATAAACTAGTCTGAATATCAAAATGAAATTTAACATGCAGTTTTGGTGCATTGAGATTAAGATCTGATTTTGGTTGAAATTGAACCAAAATTAAAAGTGGGGGGGGGAGGGGTTAGAAATTTAAATTATAAGATTTTTTGATTATTTATGTCCATCGATTAAATTAATAAGTTGTTGTAGGGAAATAAGGACAATAGCTTATGCAAATATTTTTTATTTTATGCCAACGTTTCGTCAACTTTGTTGACTTCCTCAGGGCTCAAACAAATTAACTGGTCACATATAGGTCAATCATTGAACTGATTGGCCTATATGTGTTTGCTAAGAATGAATATTTATAAAATGACAAATATGCAAAGAAATTAATTTGTTTGAGCCCTGAGGAAGTCAACAAAGTTGACGAAACGTTGGCATAAAATAAAAAATATTTGCATAAGCTATTGTCCTTATTTCCTATACAACTTATTAATTATAAAATTTTCAAACTCCAAAAGACAAAAAAAAAAAAAAGAAATATAGTATACTATAAAATAAACATATAGTTTTCATTTTTTCGGGTGCCATTGGGGGGGGAGGGGGGTTCAAAAAAATAGAAGTATCCAATCTGGGAATAAGAGCCTTAAGCTATCTAGAGGCTAGAAGAAGTACCTCAAGATTTTGGCTAAAATCGAAGAACCGGAAGTACATGTTTACTTGAAGATTTTTGGTATTTTGCAATTTCGTCTTTTTTCCGGTTTTCTCAAAACGGCTTGGGGAAACCCAAATTGAAGTAATTTGAATGAAGAAAATTGGTATGGTGATTTCAAATAAGGGAGAAACTAATGTGAAAGTCGTGTGGTGCCCACACCAGTTGATGTAATGTCACATTATCACGTCATTATATATATAGCTTAATAAAAAATAAAATTGTATTATATGGTAGTATATCATCGAAAAATGAATCATTCAAAGTTCAAGTTGATGTGTATGTCGATGTCAAAATTTAAATTAAGATATAATATTATTTTTATTCGAATAAATGTAAATCTCATTGAGTAAGAATGCCTACCGTAGTCCTGACTTGTAGACGCCTTGAAGTTATGGGTCGAGATGTCTCCGCCCCCACAAACCAACCTCCCATCTTCAGCTAAAAGAAAAGAAACACACACATGATTAAATAATAAAAAATAAAATTGTATTATATGGTATATCATCGAAAAATGAATCATTCAAATGCCCTATGTAAAATATTGTTTAGATAGTAGCGAATCATTTTTGCAAACACTCAATTATTTAAGAAAAAAGAGACAAAAATAAATTATGAAATATTATATATTCACCTTCGATGGATGCACTGGGCGATCGATCTATCTCTTGTCTTTCTCATCGTCTCCAGATGTTGAAAAAAGCTTTTTTGAGTGAATACACCTATAACACTTGACATAAACATTAGTAGCAACCCCCCCCCCCCTTTTACTACATACTAATTTAGTCATCAAGACGTATGTAGTAAACGAAATAAATCCCTTTAATTCGCGGAAAATTCAAATTTTATTTCATCCAAATCAAATTCTTATAATTTGAAATATCAGAGTAAAATTCGAATTCTTATAATCGGACTTCGAGAGAGCCTGAAGACGTATGTATCAGTGAGAGTGGCCTTGATTTTTTGGAATACGGATAGAACGAGAGACCAGGGCGAGCTGAAAGAGATCCTACCTAACATTTCCACTTGCCTCATCTATACAAGACTGACATAAATTATAAATACCATGTTCATATTTCAGTATGTTTACCAGCTAGGGGGAAAAATGAAAAACCTTATTAGGCAAGTGGTTAAATATATGAGAAAAAGAACTTTAAGTGTAACGCAGTGCACCGTCTCCGCCAACCGGCCGGCAGAGCCCTCGTGCCCCTAGCCACAAGGCAGCCGCTCTTCTTCCTTAGGCTACTCCTGAGGAAGCAACGGACAACCTTCTGGTCTTCGTTCTAGTCCATAGAGCCACCTCAAACCCGCCCTCAAAGACACAAAGTCACCAGGCTCCCATTACCACCCCATTGTTCCATTTGAACAAGGCGTCAAGCGACGACTTTTCGGTAAGACACAAAACATGCAAGCACATGCAAGATGAACCTGGACCTCGATCTTTAGAAATCCGATCGAATCGGTCACTTCCCTCGTGACTCGTTCATGGGTCCAACAAATGGGTGGCGTCGATTTTAGCTCTCTTGCGGGTCTTAATACTAAAATAACCTTAAAACTAAATTGGAGGGCACAAGAGAGGGAAACACATCACAAAATATCCCTAAGAGGCCTAAGATAGACGACACCGCATTTGCTGTCTCCAGGAAGGAAATCAAAGGGAAGAGTGCAGGTCCCCAACACAGAAAGAGAGACCGTCATCGTTGGCATGGCATATCATCCCACCCTCCCTCTAAACTACTGCATACTACATCTACTAAAACTGTGAATTTAATTTTAATAATTTTCTATCACATATTCTGAATCTAAGAATTAAATTTGATATTAAAATAGCGATGAATCCCATCGGTGGTCGAGGCGGTGAAACCTGAAAATCCCTACGCAAAATCTACTATTCTAATAAATTCTCACTTTGTGAAGATCCTCCAATGGTTCCCTTGTTGCTTCACTACAGATGAAGATGAAATGGGGATCTGAAAATTCCTAATCTGATTTTCTTTTACGTTAAAAATTGAATAATTTCAAGAAAAAAATTATTGAAAAATGAAATGATTAGAGTGATTTTAATTTATTTTTGATATTAAGAATTGCAAAAAATTGAAAACTAAAATAAAA
The DNA here is from genome assembly GCA_023213315.1 of Euborellia annulipes. NCBI lineage: Eukaryota > Metazoa > Arthropoda > Insecta > Dermaptera > Anisolabididae > Euborellia > Euborellia annulipes. Next base: position 15,054 of record JAKCPI010013801.1, read on the forward strand.
TGAAAATCAATTTAAGCTATGATTGAGATTAATTTGATCTAAAATTGCATTTATGAAACATTTAATAGCCAAGTTATTTAATTAAAAATTTATTAAATTATAATTGAAAGGAAAAACTTTAATATAATATATGAAAATAAGTTAAGTATTACATTTACTGATTGTAGCTAGAGGGTATGCTGTAAAAGAGAAAACATCCTAATTCTTTGCCTACTATAATCTAGCTATAAAAAATTCCTTTGAAAGCTTTAACTAAATGCCATGCTAAAAAATATATATACTCATATTTGGTGCGCTTTTGGTGAGAAGAACATAAATGTGTCGGATGTGATAAAAGACAGCACCGAAACATCACCAAAGTGAAGGATCCATGAAAAAGAAGAGAAAAATAAAGTTAGAAATTATATAAATGAATATTAAATATAATATTAAATGAGATGAAATAAAAATATGAAGATGAATGAAATTTAATTTATCAATGAGAAATTTACTCTACTCTACCATTTTTGATAAGAATTTTGAATAAAGAGCATTGAAATCTCTGAAATAAGGGGGATCTAATTTGTAACTCAAGAAGGTTTGAGGGATAATTAAAAATAATGAAATCTTCATGACAATATCTTTGAAATTACGAAAGCAGAAGATATACCTATAGAATAAATACTAACCTCGTCGTTAAAAGAAAAGGCTAAACTCGCAGGCAGCCGATGATCTCGTTGCTCAAGTGATTTTGTCACCTTTAAGAAAATTATTGCAAAATTAGTATACTACATATATTATATCGAGAGAGAGAAACTTTTGAAATTAAACAATCTATAAATCAAATTAAATTTTTAATTTGAAAAGAGAAGAAAACACTCTAATGAGAAATATCTAAAAAATATTATATTCAAGATTATTTCAAGAATTAATTTGAAATTATAGAAATAAATATAGGTAATAGAAATACCTGAGAGACCCTGATGACAGACTGGGGTCATCTCGATGAAACGATGGCTTCTTTCTATAAAAATAAACAGCTATGAATTTAAAGGTATATATGTTTATAAATATAATTTTTAAATTACCTGATTTGATCCAGAAGCGAATCCCTCGTTGGGCGACATTATGGTAAATGATGAATGGGGAACTGAAAATTCCTAATTCTAATTTTCTATTTATCATAAAAATTGAATAATTTCAAGAAAACTATCGAAAATTAAATTATTGAATGATTTTAATCCACTAATTTAATGAATTGCCAAAAATTTAAATTTGAAAATTTATTTAGGCTATGATTGAAATTAATTTGATCTGAAATTAAATTTACTGAATATTTACTTAAGTTATTTAAATTTTTTGAAAATTGGTTTAGAATAATATTATGAAAGCAAGAACTTTAAAATCTAAAATGAATTTATTTTAATGGAAATAATTTAAATATTAAAGTAATAACTGATTCTAACTAGAGGGGTATGCTGTAAAAAAACACTTAAAAATTAATTATATAAAAAAATGATATACTCAAGTTTGGTGAGCTGTTGATGAGAAGAACATAAATGAATCGAATGAAGAGACAGCACCGAGACATCAATGAAGTGGATGATCCATGAAAAGGAAAATAAAAATAAATTAGAAAATAAGAAATTGTATAAATGAATATTAAATGTGATGATAAAGGAGGTAAGATAAAAAATATATATATAAAGATTAGATGAAATCGAATTTACTAATGAGAAATTTATTCTACCAAATCATTGAACTCCCTAAGACAAGGGGAAGTTAATTTGTAAATCAAAGAGTTTCATAATTGATATTTGATTGATAATTTGAAAAAAATAAACCTATATGAGAAGATTTTTGAATTCTCCTATATTTTTTTTAATTTTTCTAAAAAATTTAGAAATATAATAAATGAGTAAGTATACTGACCTCGGAGTTAAAATAGGGGCTTAATCTCGCAGACAGCCGATGACCTTATCCGTCAAAATGACTTTGTCGTTGGCGATTACTAGAGAGGATTCCTGGGAAATTGTTCACAAGAGTGGTGTTCCGTTGCCTTCCTCTGGATTTATTGAGATGTTTCGTATTTTCGACATAGATGAAAATTATTCTGGCTGAAGCCAGATTCGATCCCGAGTAAGCTCGAAGTCTATTAGCCACTCCATCTTTAAAAAAATAAATTAAAATTAATCAAAGAGCTTGTCTAGATGTATCACTATATAGTAATAAAGAAATATTTTCAATGAAGTAATTTATATGTAATGTGAAAAGTGAAGAAGACGAAATTATTTTTAAAAATA